>CABFOU010304228.1:0-14729 GCA_900660325.1 Opsanus beta
CAGTCTGGTTGTTCTACTTCTCAGGCTGAGGTACTTTCTGCCAGAGGGCAGCACCGAGAACTGGCTGTGGTGTGGATAATAGAATTTATTTCAGGTTTGCAATGTTTCCAAACGTCTTACAAAACAAAACATGTTAATATTTAAGTGTGTTTGTTAAATAACGCCTATGAATCGTCGTTAGCTTGCTATAATGTTAGCGCCTCGCAGTGATGCTGCAACTTTGGCAAAGTGCTTTTATTGTGAAATGATTTATTAGGAAATGATGAGTTTTCAACACTAACTTTACAAGAGGCTCCCCGCAGCAGCTTTCGGCTTGTTCCTGTTATTTTTCAACTTTAAAGTGTGCCTTAAATTGTACTATGATTTGTTTTTTGGTTTTGGTTTTTGTTTTTTATTGCAGAGAAACTCTTCCACCAAATGTGCAGTGTTGACCTAGACTTTGGAAATGAAAGAAACTAAAAACAACCTTGTTTGATGCTAAATGACAACTTAAGCTGCTCCTGCTTTCCAACATCCATCCAGCAGGTAGCAGGCAGGCCTACGGGTTATTACACAAGTACCACAAAGTTGTTTTTTTGATTGATCTGGCGCATTAAAATTCATCAGATTTTAAGTAGTTTATCCTCATTATATGCACTTTTAATTTGGAGGTGTGCTAGATGATGGCGTTTGTTGTTTTTGAGCTATAATGTTAAAAACTGAGGGGCACTGACTCATTCATTTATTTATCTATTCATTCTTTGGATGCCTAGGCATCCAAAGCCTAGGCAGGGTGAGATCACCACTGTGCCCGTGAAGGAGTTTGGGTATTAGAAAGGAAGTGATATCAAATGGAAGAATATTTTCATAATTTCTAGAAATACAGCATCTTGGAACTGTGAGGTTTTGGTCCAGCAGCAGCGTTGCCAGTGTGCAGTCACAGTTCTGAAACTTCCTTCCGATGAATATCATTTTGTCGTTTCCTCTCCAGGAGGCCCATCATGTTTCCTGATGCCGTGGAAGCAGCTGGTCGGGTGGAGGGCCTATCGCTGTCCCCGCCACAACTGCTGCCAGAGCCAGAGCAAGAGGAAGCATCTGTGGAGAGGGGCCCAAAGAGAATTGGGCGCTACCGCCAAAGTCTTCATCTTCTCAAGCCCTTCAGGATCACACACAGGTAAACCATATCAGAGAACTTGTTGTTCTCATATCAGAGAACTTTGAGCTTGTTTTGGTTTCATAGGTTGAGTGTCCTAAAATGGAGCAGATGTAATGTGTCCATATTTGCTGTCTGTGTGTGTTTACCGTATGGGAGTAACAGGAGGCCATGATAAGGTGAAGAAGGCTTATCCTCCAGTAACAGGCAGCCATGTGATGACTGATAAATTACCCCCTTTTTCGCCACTCCTTCACATTTCTGTGAAGTCTGTGCAAATTACTGTTCAAACATTACAGGCACAATTTGTCTTTCTTTGACTCTTGCGAGTAAAAGCATCGCTTCTTTCTCAGATGGCCTGCGCAGGCCTGCACTGTTAACATAACACCTCCATGTGCCCGCATTTTTTTAGACCTCTCATCCATTTCCACGTCGTCGTCTTCTCTATTCCAGGCATCAGCACCCAGTCGATAACGCCGGCCTCTTCTCGTTTACGACTCTTCACTGGCTCTCGCCTCTGGCAGTCAAGGCCTTCAAGGCATCCAGCTTGTCTACCGATGATGTGTGGGGGCTGTCCTGCCACGAAGCCTCTGAAATCAACTGCCAAAGGTGAGGTCACTGTCCAGGTTTACCTCATGAAAGGGAGGTATGAGGTAAAGATATATTTTTGTCTTAGTTGGCAACAGACATATGAAAAAAAATTATGAGCTGTCAAGCTACACAGCTCAGCAAAGTTGGGAAAGGTCAGTTTAAATGCTACCAGCTTTGCACATGTTCAAAATTCTTAGTAGCTTAGCAAGACTCCCGACCGTCGCAACTCAACTTAACCATGGACTTGGAGCAGCCCGGTGCACGCTCATTGCAGCTCGGCATCCTGTTGTCACACCAGCCATGGAAAAAGTTAAACTTTTAGAGTTGAGGATGAGTTTACCCGGACTGTACACCAGGTTTGCACAGAGTTAGGCCGAGCCGAGCCGAGACTAGATGTGTCTGGGGAACCATTTATGACATGCAATATTTCAATTATCTCAGTGATGGAGACTTGCCCTTCCTCTTAATGTGGTGAAACATTACACGTCAGTTACTTCATTACTTCCTCCCTTGGAATTAAATCACATTAAACACACTGTGTTTCCCATTCGCTGGCTTTTCAGATCTCTGAATTCCACTTTTTTATACTATTAACAATAACAGACTTTCTTCTGTATTCCTCTGACATCAGGACTTAAAAGTTCCTCTTCAGAAAAGAAAACTATTCCAATCTCATTTGTCACCGATGTCAATGCCCTGATTGGACACACCTGCCATGTATAGACAGAACGTGTAGCCTTATTTGGTATTTTGGGGGTGGCTGAAGTTGGTGGGTGAGCTGAGATGGTACTACTCTGGGTCCCTCTGCACTGCAAGGTGTATTTGAAGATAATAAAGTCCTGTCTTTGGACCAACTGGGGAAAGTTGCAGTGACTGCAGGGAAAGATTGCAAGCCAGGGTCCTTTTGGCGGCATGTAAGACCAAAAGGCCTACTATGAACTTGGGCAGTGTCTGCGGTGGTATCTCTCTAGCTTACCTAGGTTTGTTTCCCAGTAGCTGTGTCCCTTGCTGACTATAGTGGGAGGGTGCCCTGTGTGCCTGCACTTTTGTAACACATCAGAGCACTGACCCCAAGGGAGGTGCAGGGCTGCTGAAGTTGGTGGATGAGCTGAGATGGTACTACTGTGGATCCCACTGCACTGCAAGGTGTATTTGAAGATTACACACGTAATCTACACAGTTATCTGAATGTACAAGCATTTGCTTAATATGATGTGGCACATTAGCTCGAGCCCATTGCACTAAAAACATTATGGCAAATTTAAGAGAAATTTACAGTAGTGTTCCTGTCAGAGGCCCAGTGTTTTACTAAAGTTAAAACCCTGGTCCTGTAGTGTTTTGTACAGTAGAGGTATTCATTGGAGAATGAGCTCCTTTTTTGTTTCACCTCATCACTGCAGTGGTAAAATACTGAGGTGAAACTGGTCTCTGCATCGTGCTGTTGCGCTATCATCACGTTGGAAGGTCACGGGGGTTGTTTTCCTTCCATAGACAAACAGTGAAGGACCTCTGGTTTCTGACGTGTACGCAAGATTAATGTGGCAGTAATTCTGTGCAAACATATACGGTAACAGGAAAACAGGTGTCCCGCCAAGGCTCTGGTGTTGCATTTGGAGTCTTCGTAGAGTGGGAATTTGCAGTTGTAACAGTCCCTGCTGCGCGTGGGTGTTCGGGCTTTTTTCGTGTTTGTGCTGTTTCTGAACAACGCTGTGAGTACAGGGTACTGACAGCAGCATTGATTGCGCAGTGAGTGTTGATTGGTGAACATCCAGTACAGTTGCTTATCGGTACAGCAGGGTTGTGCTGCGTAGAAAAGCTGCTAAGAATAACAGAGATTAGAGATTACGGTGCGTGTTAGTGCCTGACTTGATGTTACATCACTGCTTTACTTGTCACGTGCTGTGCGTCTTTCACGCTTATTAGCTGTCATTGAGTGGGTTCAGGCTCGCCCAGGCCTGTGCCCCTGCCAACCTGTGTGAGAAATGTCAGCAGCTACAGAGAATGAACAGTTAAGGCTTGCAAAAGCTCATTAGGTGGTTGTTTGTCTTTATTGTTTTACAATTTATTGAAAAGGAAACTAATGCCTTTTCCATGACGTGGCTGTGTGACTCAACATAATACAGGGTGGTGGCTGTTTGAGGAAGTGCACTCGTGTGTGGAGTTTTTGTTGGTGTTGAAAGTAAATGATTAACACGACCTCAAATACATGGATGCTCATATCAGAGGGGCCGCGCAGGTCACATGGCATGGAGGCAAAGTGAAAGAGGTGAGATTGAACTGGTTCGGACAGCAGTGCAGAGGAGGGACATGAGGTATATAGGGAGACGGATGGTGAGGATGAGATTTAAGTATGTGATGAGGGAGGACATGCAGGTGGTTGGTGTGACAGAGAAACATGCAGGGGACAGGGTGAGACGGAGATGGATGGAGATGGATGGATCTGCTGTGGTGACACCTAGCGTACAGCCAACAGAATATGAAGACTGGTTCAGCCTGACTATATTTAAGCCCCATTCTGTCCACCATGGATATGCATCAGCATCACAGAAAGTCAGACGTTGAAACCTTTTCCATCCATACGGTAGAAAACCTTAAGCCCCGATCTCACTTTCACAAGTATGTATCCCAAAAGTTCATGGTTTGAAACCTTATCTCTACCTTGTAAAACCTTTGAGGGTCTGAGAGGGTCCTTAGTGAGTAGGGATATTCCATAATTGTGCGGTGATCTTTTAATAACTATCTCAGGATTTTCAAGATATCTTGAAAAATGTCTTTTATTTTCCCCCCCATCAGTAACTTTAACAGCCTTTGGTAATCGCTTACATTTCCATGGAGGCTGTAACATTTTCATATATGCTATTACATCACCGTGAGGTATTGTGGATTTTGTGTTATGAAATCTGAAGAGCTGAGAGCTGTGTTATTGGTTCGCATTTAGCCAAATGCCTCAAAACCCATTCATGATGCAGATGAACCATCAGCCAAAGTATACTTGAAGGAAACCCAAGATGTTTTGAATGCAAATAAATCAAATGTTCTGCAACAGCCAAGTGACCTGGATCCAACTGAGTATGACTTCTGGAAGGCAAAACGCCCCCCAAAACTGAAGATAGCTGCTCTGGTTCCCAGGACCTAGTGACGTCTTTGGGTTACAGTCTTCATGCAGTCATGCACTGAAGAGGATTTTATTAAAAGTGACAATTTATTTTTTGATGGTGTTAGTTTAATCCCTTAAAAGGGGCGGGAACACCACATGCAAAAAAGTCTTTTAATTTCTGCAGTATTCAACCAAGGTGAATGCAAGTATCATCAAATTAAAGTTGTATGTATGCACTTTGAATTCATATTCATGTTCTGTATGGTCTGGTCAACATTTTCTTTTGTGTGAATATTTATGGGTTTAACTGTGTGTGGTCACAGCTGTGTAGGTTTTAAGTGAATTCTTCTGTTGGATGGCACTGGTGCAGGCTCAGACGTTAAGAGCCTTAATGCTCCTGCTTTACGTAGTAAAGCGCTCATAGGTTGGCACGGATGAGAGGGAAGGGGGGCAGTTATTTTGTGTTCACATACAACCGTAGCCTAGCAGGAACAGTTATGCAATGCCAGTGGAAAGCAGCGCCGATAGCGAGCAGGGAAGGTGGGGTGGGGGGGGAGCACCCTGAGAGAGTTGACACTTGTCGGTGCTCAGTGAGGTGCGAACCTTGAATGTGATGTCCTGGCCAACACACTTCTGAAACATTAACTTCGCTTGCCATCTGGCAGCCGTTCAGGACGGCTGCTAGCAACGTTTCAGTTCCATTTAAAAGCACATTTCTCTTTTGGATTGCTGTTTCTCTGCAGCTAGAGAAAAATGCTGACATCTTCTGTGGTCTGTTTACATGATTACATCTCGGAGGTTTCTTTGTCATCACAATCTGCTCCGTGTTCTGGTACACATGTATTACAAAGTGATGTTGCCACTGATACTGTATACCCCTGTATTTCACTTTGATTTAAACTGACATGGTATGTCGTACCGAAAAAGAAAGAACACAATATTAGGTTTAAGTTCACATCTGATTTTGTTGATGACTCTATATTAAAATATACTGTATCTCAGGGGTCACCAGCATTGCTCCTGGGGGTATCCCTGTTGTAGCTCAAGCTGTTCCTTCTGTAGGGAGTACTTCATCATTTGAAGAATCGCCAGTGATGTGGAATCCACAACAACCAAACAAATGTGGCGGCTCTTGGTGATTAACCTTGTGTGGCTACAGGACTGAAAATGTGTCCATTTCACAAATCATTGTCATGTGGTAATATCTGGGGAAGATGTAAAGTAGGTGCTTTTATTGATATCTACTACTACTACCATATTTTCTAGACTACAAGTCATTGTATTTCTCCTCCTTCTTGTTTGGCTGGTTACTTATATTTTGAAGTGACTATGAAAAAATACTGCATTATCATCTGTGGCCACAAGATTGCGGTGTCTACACGCATGGCAAGCTGTTCCTGTATACTGATCTGAATGGGATACCGTCTGATCCACACTCCAGAGCAGAAGGTGGTAGTACTACAGTATTAAACTGGATGTCAAACAAGAAAATGAAGATGATCTGAATGTATGCAAAAAAAAAAAAAAAATCTGTAATCATTTAAAAAGTTTATTTACATTTAGTGAGGAAGCAGTGGTGGTGGCCAAGTGGTTAAGCGCATTTGTTTTCAGTGAGGAAAGTTCGTGGTTCAAAACCCGCCCCTGCCAATTCTCCATGTACCAGTAATATGGAGTTGCATCAGGAATGGCATCCAGCGTAAAACTTGTGCCAAATCGGCAGGGATCTGCTGTGGCGGGCCCGAGTGAAAACAAGACACTTACTATTTACATTTAGTGAGGTAAATGTGTGCAAGTTTAGCTTCTTCTTGGCATGTTTTTTGTCTGTTCAGTAGTAACAAGGAGCAGTTTACTCTCGAGTTGTTTGTGCCTTGTACAATAAAGCATGAAGTTGTTGCATGAAGCAGGAACACTGTGTTTCAAAAATAAATGTGACGTATATATGCGGTTTGACTTCTATACATTTTTTTCCATGCAACTTGTAGTCCAGAAAATATGGTATGTGTGGAAATCTGTCCTCAGGCAAAATCTTTCCCTTAAGGTTCAGTCAGACCATATCAGCCATCATTGTATAAATTTTGGTGGCGGTGTGACGTGTAACAGCTCAGAAAACAGCAGCTGGAAGAACAGGTTTCAAATTAGTTTTCATTTGGATGTAGAGATATGCTTTCGCATTTCACTTCAACAGCCAAAATTTAAAAACTTCTTTTTTGCAATGAAGACTGATTTAATTAAAGAAAAAAATTAGTAATTTGCCTAGAAGTACTCAAGCATTTGCACAATCAAAAGAAATGTTGGAAATGTTGGAAACACACAAGAAAACTGTTTTATGAATATTTGTTAGAAGCTGTTAAAGGGTTGTTTACAGCAATAACATCTATAAATGATGCTTAAAACTGTTTTTTATGCTTCACGAACAAACATACAAAGTGTAGATTTTTATTTATTGGTTGATTGATTTTACATGATTGAACTAAACGTTTGGGCAGAGTGGTTACCAAGCGGTTGGTGCACTTGCTTCCAAAACAGACACTTCCCGGTTCAAGACCACCTGTGTCCATTCTCCGTGTAATGTGGAGTTGCGTCAGGAAGGGCATCCTCCCTAAAACGTGTGCAAAATCAACATGCAGATCTATACTAGATCTGCTGTGGCGACGTTGAGCAAAAAGGTAGAAGCTGAAAGAACTTACTTTATCACGGACTTAAACTTTTAGGTGAGTTTGCATGAAGTAAACAAAAGCATGTTCATTGAACACAAATAGAGCTCATTCTTAGTTTATTATTTTAAATTGTATTTAGCTACAAGAGTTTCATACAATACATAATTGTGTTGATTTCATTAGTTCGGAACACGTAGTTAATATTGTTTTGTTGTTGTTTTTTTGGCTGTTCTCTCAGTGCATTATTTAATGTTTCCTGATTGGCCCTTTTGAA
This sequence comes from Opsanus beta, assembly GCA_900660325.1. Lineage (NCBI taxonomy): Eukaryota > Metazoa > Chordata > Actinopteri > Batrachoidiformes > Batrachoididae > Opsanus > Opsanus beta. The sequence goes on from CABFOU010304228.1 coordinate 7,752, forward strand.
GTGATTTTCCAGCACGTAATTTATTAAATCTTGTTTTGACTGAATCAAGTTGCACACTTTTTAGCTTTCCATGCTGCTGTTAATTGTCATCTCTTAGGTTCAACACCGCTTGGTTTCAAATAGTAATTATCGGGCTGCATGAGACTAGTTGGTTTAATGTTCAGTCTGTCTTTGATACGTTTTTAATAAAGTCATTAAGGTGTAAATTACTTTGTGCAGCTGCTCTGCTGCTGCTTTATAGAGTCATTACAAAGAAGCATTTGGCCAACAAGATATTTTACCCTCTTCAAGGGGCAATATACAATAATAAAAGTGCATTAGCACATCTATAACATGTTTGGTAGCAGCTTCCTGGGTCTAATTATGTCATTCAGTATTCATGAAAACATGGTTATTTATTGTAGGTCACCTTTTTGATTTCGATAATGATTGCAGTCTTCTCCTCATTGGGATTTTTTTGTAATCACTCTTTGGGCAGCCTGCTAAATTTGTAGTGTGTTGTGCAGTACAGTTGGCTGTATTTATGTATTGCAGGTGCCTGTTTTCATACACAGTTAATTGCTCAAATTAACTGTCCAGAGCAACATGATGATGTTGGGTTGAGCGAGAATGCTTAGCAGTTTCTTGTTACTGGTTTCAGGCTGGAATCTTTGTGGCGAGATGAGCTGAAAAGACGAGGGCGAGACGGGGCGTCCCTGACAAGAGTCTTCTGGAGGTTCTGCCAAACCCGTACGCTGGTGGCCATCTTTTCCTTGCTGCTCACAATGGTCGCTGGCTTTGTGGGGCCTGTGAGTACTCACCAAATCCTCCTTTCTCTTATTAGCTGATGCAGCTAAAGCATCTTGCAGAACAGTTGCTGGTGTGAAGTGCCAAGTCTGTCGGTGTATTTTCTGAAAAAAAATCCCCTTATCCTGTTTCACACTGGTGTGGAAATATAAACGTACTGGGATATTACAAAGCCTCAGCTAGCAAATCCGATATTAATACCTTAGATTAGTTGGTTTACACCAGTCATACTTTAGTCCAAAAGCATGCAGTTTGTTTTTCCTACCAAGCTTTTGGCTTTGATTCCGCCCCTCAGACAAAGCATTCCCTGTCCAAGTTTGTCTTGTATATTTACAAGGGGGCTGCACTACATGCACTGGATTTAGTTTTTAAACAATGCCAGGTTTGCCGTTTAATTTGTGTAATACGGTTGGTAAATGAAGAGGATTGTTGTGGTGCTGTTTGATTTTCTTTTGTAGTTTATCTGTTTCATTCATATTATATTATATTATATTATATTATATTATATTATATTATATTATATTATATTATATTATATTATATTATATTATATTATATTATATTACATTATATAACCATTTTCTAAACTTGATTATTCCAGTTAAGGGTCAGGGCAGTTGGAGCCAGTCCCAGCAGTCATTGGGCAAGAGGCAGGGTACACCCTGGACAGGCCACCAGTCTGTCAAAGGACTATATTATATTATATTTATATTATATTATATTATATTTTTGGCTTAGACATACAAGGCCACAGGTCCCAACATCCAAGACGTCTTGCAGAGCATTTGGGAAGGGAAGATGCCATGCCATATGACTTGCATAAGTCACTACTACAACAAACAGCAAAACAGACTGTGGAAACAAGGGGCATCTCATTTCCCTCCATCGCTGGAAAGGTCTTAAATCAAGTCATTTACAACACACTTATCACTATATTCTAGAGGCATAGTGTGGTTTCAGGACAAGCTGAAGCACTATGGGTGCTATGTTTGCCATGGGAGAGAAGCATACTTTGCTTGATGCACTTTTCTTGTCTGTCTGCCCTGCTTTCTTTGAAATGGCAAAAGCCTTTGACACCATCAACAGAAATGACCTTTGGACAACCCCTGAGCACATCGGGTGCCCTCAGTAAGATCATCCAGCTGTCTCATAAAACCCTGACTGGCCAGAACCTCTCCAGTGTGGATATGACAAAAGGTTTCGAGATGAGCAATGGTGTAAAGCAGGGCTGTGACTTCACACCAGTTGTCTTCAACACCTTCTTCATATGCATGATGTGTATATATCACATACCATCAACATGGCTACCTCTTGAACCTTTGCTGCCTCAGTGAGAAAACTAAGAGCCTCCACAAGGCATCCAGGAAGTCCTCAGTGCCGATGATGGTTGATTGCAATTCCGAGGTTTCAGAGCTGTTTGGCCTCACAGTTAAGCTGGAAAAGACCAATTTACTCCATCAGCCTGCACCAAACTCCAAGCCACCTGCACTGACTATCACCACAGATGGTACCCATCTTGCAAATATGAGAGCTCCAAGTATCTGGAAAGCTCCATCTCCTACAATGGCTGCTTGTACAGAGAAATTAACCCTCAAATCAGCAGCGCCAGCCAGACACCAGGGAGGCTCTATAAAAGTGCTCAACCAGCACAGCAGATGTCTAGAAAAAAAAAGTTGAAAGGGTACTTTTCAGCGGTCCTTCCTTCTCTCCTCTGTGGATATAAATCATCGATATTATAATGCATTTGCATCAAGAAACTGATAAACTTACACTTAGCTCAAAATGGTTCTTTATCATGATGTTTCTTCTTCATTCTTTTTCATTTTTTAATATTTACTAGATTTTCTCTGTCATCTCGAGCATGTTGGATTGAATTGTTCTGTTTTGTTTTTCTTTCATCTCTCTTCTCTCTTTCATGTGTCCCATGCCCTGTTCGTCACAATCATCCCACACTTTCTTTTTCGTCTTGTTTTTTTGCTCCCTGCTCTTCTCACACATCACTCTCTAACTCCTCGCACCTGCCTGTTGTCTGTTTTCTTTTTCTCACATTTCTCCTTCTGCTGTCTTTTCTGTTTTGCTCTTCTCTTCCACTCTTTCTTTTTCTCCCCTGTCCCTGCCCAGGCTCTCCTGATTCGAGCTCTGCTGGAGTATTCCCAGAACTTGGAGAGCGACATTCCATACGGTCTGTCTCTGGTGGCTGGAATCTTTCTCACGGAACTGATTCGATCCTGGTCTCTGGCCCTCATGTGGGCCATCAGCTACCGTACTGCGACGCGCCTCCGTGGCGCAGCGCTCACGTTTGCCTTCGACAAGATCCTCCACCTGCGTAGCACTAAAGACATCAGTCCAGGCGAGGTAGGTGGTATAACCCTGGAGGGGACTCATCTGTAAATGAGCTAAATCATCCCACACTGCAGGGCACCACATGCAAATTAACTAGATGGATTTGGCTTCTGCTCTTGCACCATTTGTGCTTAGATCTCTACAAATCCCGTAGCCCGAGGGGAGGAAAGCTGTCTAAGATTAGTCATTCAGCAGCTTAAAAGGAATCATTGTCCAACAAGTATTACATGGGAATAAGTGCATGTGTAAACTTACTCATGCTGAAGTTTCAGGATGTCTTCTAAGAATTTTATGTTTTCTATTTGCTGCAGTTTTTTTGTAACATTCATCAGGTAAATCACGTGTCCCTCTGTCTGTCCGTCTAGTTGGTCAACATCTGCTCTGCTGATGGCCAGCGGCTGTATGAAGCAGTGTCGATGGGCTGCCTTCTGGCTGGAGGACCCCTGTTGGGGATACTGGGTCTCTGCTACACCATGTACTTCCTGGGTCCCACTGCACTACTGGGGTCGATTATTTTTGTCATCTTCTACCCTACAATGGTACTAGTTCACCTTCTGACGTTGAAATCAATGAGAGGAATTACAAGAATAATTAACAAATTACAACATAACTTCAAGTTTTGTGCAGACGTCCACGCCTACACCCACAAACACACAAACATTAGTGTTTTAAACAGTAAAGCATAATAGGGATCTATCTATGACTGTGACAAACTGGTGTATAAACATCATGGTTGCCCACGAATGTGATCTAGCACATGGTTGATGATGTAACACCAGATTTGCACCCTGTGACGTGTGCAGAAATAACCATGGCATGCCTGTACTGTCACTTTAGCACAACTTTTGCTTTTCCAGAAAACTTTCCGGTGATGTCATGGCAGGCATGGTATTACAGGCTCCACGGAAATGCAAGGCATTACCAAAGTATGCCAAAGTTGGCAGCAGAAAAAAATTTTTTTTAAATATCCTGAAAATCTGCCTCGGCTAAAACAAGACCACAACAAATTCACCACAGCCACACTCTCCCAGATGCCCTAAGACTTTGCAAGGAGTGAGATATGGTTGCAACCCGTACAGGGCTCAAATTTTCACCAAAAGAGCACACAGTGACGGGCAATTATAACAATTTATACAGTAATGTGTCTGACCAAATTTCAAAGGAAATTTTGTGTAAATAACAATGATTGAAAGCTTGGTGACAAAGAATTAAGCCATGCTGTGACAGTGGCCACCAACCCTGCATGTGCACTGCACATTGTCCATCTGTCCATCTGCTCTCAAGTGATAGTTAATTATGGTATCCGCAAGGTCTTCATGACCTCAACACACATGACTGCTTTACTGAACTGTGAATAGAGTAGGGTAGGAAGAACACATGCATAACACGGGATTTTTAGAGAGTAGGGTAATATTCTTTCAAAGTAAATTCTGGCTTACTCTTGCTGTGTATGATGCCTAATCGTCATGCTCAAATACAAGTCTATTGTTGCCACCATGTTACAACAGAGTGAGGAGAAGTGGCTGTAGCGTCTTGTTCAAGTAACATTGTGCTGTCATAATTTCTTAAAACTTAACTGTTTTCTGGACTGAAAGTCATAACATTACCTCCACTAAAGCTTTTCCACAACGCAACCCAAATCCTACAGTAACATTCTCCACGACTAAAGCAGACTTTGAGTTGGCCATTAGGTTAACTGTCAATGACCCCTCATTCATGGGAGAAAATAGCATTTGTCTATCTGGTGACCATGTGACTTCCAGCTGTAGCTTGGAGGTCCGTGCTGGTGTGTCATAATCTGACCCTAATCAGACTTTCTTCCACGAGTACTCACATCTGTAAAACATCTGAACAATGTTCAGGCACTAATCTGTCCTCCTCTTGTGCTGATGGTGTCGTGGGCAGCTATGTGGACATGATTTTGAACATAGTAAAATATAGTTTGTTGGTCCTGTCTTGCAGTAGTTGCAATTATGCAACTGTTTGGGGGTCCATCCTCTAGTTATGGCATGAGGGAAAACATGATAGGGCCAAAGTCATTGTGGATTTTACAGTGAATGACCTCACGTTTTGAAGATGCAAAAATCACTGTATTCATAATGCATGTGCATGATCAAATATAATGAAACCAAGGCCCTCTTAGGTGACATGAAGCCACGAACCAACTTGAAACATTGAAAAGCACTTAGTTATTTTCAGTACAATAGTATTTGAATATCATTTTAGTTGCAGAACGTATACTGACATTGTAATTTAGCATTTTGACAGTTATGGTTTATTGACTTTCAGCATGGTTCATTGCAATAAGTTACACCAAAGTAATGGATGTGTTTATTCATGCTGATTAGTGATGTAATTGCAATTTGTTAACGTTTTACCAAGAGCAATTATCAGGCATTTTGCTAGAGTTGTGACTCATTAATGTGATGATGGTTTCAAGGCATTGTAACTTTTCAGCCATTAGACTCCTGTCACCTTTGTAGCTGTTCTTTTTGAATTATTCTCAGTCTAAGCTGCAGTTGCAGAGACTCTGTTATTGATGTGAAAAGCATTTATCACTCCGGTCCCCGGGACAGGCCTGCAGCTCAGCTAATGTGATTGTGTCTGCTTTCATTTCCTCTCATGCCACTTATTTCTCTTGTCATCATTCCGTCTCTTCCCGTCTGGACAGATGCTTGCCTCAAGATTGACAGCGTATTTCCGCAAGAAGTGTGTGGCGGTGACTGACCGGCGTGTGAGGTTGATGAATGAGATCTTGGGATGCATAAAGTTCATCAAGATGTACTGTTGGGAAGATGCCTTTGCTCAGAACGTTCATAGTGAGTGGCTTTTATGTTTCGACGTGACGCAACAAAATCATGTGTTTCATGGAAATGTGAATTTCATCATGAAGTGTGATTTCAAAAGAAGGACTGGGTGTTCTTCTTTAAGTACTTATTGCAGTTTCTCACAGCCCAGTGACACAACTTCCCAATAACTGTCCTAAATCTAAAGGTATTTACCGCGTAGTTGTTTATGACAAGTCAAAACCAGTTTTACTCAACTGTAGGCAATTAAAATCCTATTAGAAACCTGTTTTTAATGTAAGTTATCTGTCTGTCACGTATGTATTGTTGCCTATTTTACATGTACTGTATATGTTAACATATGCAAAACAACTAAATAGGTGCACACTTTGACTTGCAATGTTGACTTAAATTTATACAGTTCACAAAAAGCTAATATCTGGCGTAAACTTTAAACTAGTCTGTCCTTAATGTGGTACAATTTAAAACCAGATTCAACAGAATAAATTCTGTTTGCCATTTTAATATGTCTTTAGAGGTGCTTGAATCTCGTTCAGATATGTTGATATCTGGTTTAATATGTTTTCAAGTGCTGTCAAAGCAAAATAGGTAAGTTCCTTCAGCTTCTCCCTTGTTTCACTCAGGCTCGCCACAGCAAGTCCGAGGTGGATCTACATGTTAATTTGGCACGTTTTACGCCAGATGCCTTTCCTGGCGCAACTCCACATTACATTGAGAATGGACAGGGGTGACCTTGAACCAGGAACTTGCACTGGAAACAAGTGCACTTAACCTCTTGGCCACCACTCCTACCTGTAACAGTTTTAAACTTGTCAAAAGCAGTTTCCACTTTTCACAACCTGCAATAACACAAAAATTCGTCTTGCTTTTTTTTTTTTTTTTTGTGTGTTTTTGTTTTTACTAGTTTGGGAGGTCCTGCAATTTATACTCTTGTGCGACTTGTATAGCTTTTTTTTTTTCCTTTCTCTTCACAATGCATTTTTTGGCAGGTGATATATTGATACGGCTATGATGTGGCAGTATTGAGGTAATATCACATCAT
>CABFOU010304238.1:0-10342 GCA_900660325.1 Opsanus beta
CTAAGATAACAGCTAGGAATTCACAAAATTTTCTCCAAAGGGTCCAACAGAACCTCAGGCTCACAAATAAAATCTTGATGAAGGCCTTGGAGGCACCTTACTGAAATGCAACAATGTCCACCTTACAAAGAGCACTCCATCACCATGACAAGCTGTCAACCATGGATGAAGCCATTACTTTAAAATCCACTCTAAAAAAGATAGACAAAAGTTTACAGTTGATCACCAGGACAAAGCCCAAGCCATTTTTTTTTAAATGTCAGATTTGGATAAACACCATCACCATGGCCTTTTAAGTGATGTCACATTTCTATTTGGTGCCTCCAACTCCTTCATAAAACTACAGAATCATGATCGCAAGCTTCTGCTGGACTTTTGGAACAAATATTTATGAATTTCTGGGTGTTAATTTGGTCCTCACTATGAGTCAATTTGTCATGATTTTTTAATATAAATTCTGCAGTTTTTTATGATCAATATTCACAATTACAAAATAATAAATAAATAAATAAATAAGCAGTCTCACCTCAGACAGTTTCTCCAGGTACTTCTCAAAGTTACTTAGGTTCAAATGGCCATTCTCATTCAGATAGCCTATGTCAGAAAGCAGTATTCAGTTACCATCTTTAAGTATATAGACTACAGAATCAATCTTCTACCTCAGTTAATGTTCAGTTGCAAACACTGACTAGATCACACAAATGATGTTTGGGGGGGCAAAAAAAGCAGTCTGAAAAACAATTAAAGAAAACCAGAAAAAAATATCACTGTTTACTACACATTTCCAAAAGCAGTAGAGTATGCATATGTGTATATCTCACCCTCCAGAGTAGGCAGTACACTGATGTACGTCTTATATAACAATGGCAGTGCATCATGGTTGATGTGGAGATGAGGAAGGTGAGGGATAAAATCATTTCCCACCAGGAAGCCCATCAGAATCCAGTCATCTATAATTTGCTCCAAATCATACTCTGAACCAAGATGATTCTATACAATAAAACACACCAAAATGGGAATCAGAGCACAAAGTGGATAAAACACACTGTCACTTACAGTACACAGTCCCAAGAGGCAAAGCTGTCAGACAGTTTCAATATTAAAACTGATGTGATATGAATCTGAGGCAGTGTTCACATGTGGAGTCGATATGACATATTCAAAACTGAAATTAAAATAATCTGAAAAATCCTCAACCAACTTTTCTGGAGTAGTGTTGTCTTGCAGTTATATGATTTAGGTATATGAGTAAAATATAAATATCTGAATTATAAATGACTGCAATAAATCTGTATAGTTTATTCCATATTTTGTGTCTCTCACCTTGAGCTCAGAGAACTCATAATCAATGTATTCCCTCATCAGAGACAAGTGCAATAAGTGGAAAGTTGTCTCCTCAGGAGCCGTTATCCTTAAAGAAAAGACAAGCAGCAGAGGGTTGAGAAAAAATTAAAGGGCAGAAACAAGCACATATCAGGCACACTAATAACACTTTGGACAGAATAGAAAAATCGCTGCTCCAACAGAAGGAGAAAGTAAAGACCAAAAACACAAACCTTTTCTGGGATTTCTTTCCTCCAAACCGGACCTCTTCTCGGAGCAGGGAGAAATGTGGCTCATGGCTCGTCAAACCCAACATGATCTATAAGAGGAGGTGAAAGGCACAGCATGAGCAGACCATCAAAAGAAAGGCTTTCAGAAACAGACAGATAAACACACAGTCATTCAGTAACTGACCCCATCTTAGCACGGGGGAAAAGTGCCGTGAATCGCAAGTGCCATTGCTGGTTTTCAACAGAAAAATAATTTTTACAGCCAGCATCCATGTAACTGTGTGCCTATGGGTGAGTTTTTTTTTTTTTTAAATGAGGTGTGGTCAGATGCACCCACAGACCACCAAAAACCCTTGTCTAAAGTCAACTGCAGGATTTTTCTTGTTTTTAATATGCCGTAATTATCACACATGCTTTACACAGGCAGGTTCACGATTTGCATACATTGCAGGGGTCACCAGATATGGCTTTTGCAGCACCAATACGATTATTAGTAATATTGGTGACCGATATCCGATATTTGCCTGCAGTAAACAAAAAAAAAGTGTCTAAAGGTGTCGACATTTACAATAAACTCTACTCCTACTGGAGTTGGAACTGCTGATCCACCTTTAGCTAGTACCACCTCCATCAGATTCTTGAGTTGGAATGTTAAAGGTGTGAATAATCCTCCTAAATGATCTCAGATATTTTCACATTTGAAGTGCCTGAACATTGATATAGTGTTCCTACAGGAAACGTATCTCTACGATACAGATAACTTTAGACTCAATTATCCATGGGTAGGTGATGTTTTTCATTCATCTTTTAGCTCTAAAGCCAGAGGAGTAGCGATCTTAATTAATAAGGGGGTTCACTTCACAACTTCCAAGATGACAGCTGATAAGAATGGCAGATATTTGATAATTGCAGGTAGTTTATTTTACAATTCACTTTTATTAGTAAACATTTATGCCCCAAATTTTGATTGTCATTCACTCATCTTCAACCGCTTATCTGGGATCGGGTCGCAGGGGCAACAGCTCCAGTAGGGGACCCCAAACTTCCCTTTCCAGGCCACATCAACTACCTCTGACTGGGGGATCCCGAGGCATTCCCAGGCCAGTGTGGAGATATAATCTCTCCACCTAGTCCTGGGTCTTCCCCTGGATCTCTTCCCAGCTGGACGTGCCTGAAACGCCTTCTTTGGGAGGTGCCCAGGAGGCATCCTTACCAGATGCCCGAACCACCTCAGCTGGCTCCTCTCAATGCGAAGGAACAGCGGCTCTACTCAGAGCTCCTCACGCAGTGTTTCATCTAGTTTTGGACGACAGGTAAATCTTCCTTTAAACCCGTCCAAATTACGCAGCTGCCTGAAGAAAATTACGCTGCAGTCGGGCCGTTACGCTGTTTCCGAGGGTGTGTAACGGGAAAATGATAATTTCTCTACGTTGATTGTTCAATTTATTCATCAACCTCCGTCAAAACCATTTAAAGATGTCAATCATGACTCACATTCTGCTGATTAAAGTGGCACTTTTCTATTGTTGCGGCAAGCGGGAAGTGAGAATCATCCACCATTTCACACCGCACTTTTTTTTCGTTCCCCATTACGTACCTTTTCTGTGGGACAGCACACGAGGAGAACTTCAACTCTTCCCATAAAAAGTTCTCCTCCAGCGAGCGCTGTGTTCGCTGTGCGACTGGAGGGAAAAGTTCTCCTGTCATGGGGAGGTGATGGTCTAGTGGTTAAGTCTTGGGCTAGCCTGCAGCTAGCAAAGGGCTAGCTGCAGGCAACCACATTAGTATCCTGTCAGTGATTCGGTTTATTTTAGTGATGAAAAATGGTGTTCTGAGAGTTGTTCGTTCCGGCTGATTGATTCTGCCCTCTCTTTCTCCGTTTGAGGTGCGGTCATTGGATTCTTCTGCGGATGATCACAGGAGGTGTGAAAGACTGTGTGAAGATGCAGCCTGTCTGAGGAAGATTTTGGATGCGGGTGAATAACAAGGGATGAGAACTTGACTTTTTGTTTATTTTCTGTTCTTGTTTGCATGTCTGAAAATTCTTTGTAATCTGTTTATTTGATCTTTGTTATTGTTAGTATGGCCTGAGCAGTTGGTCACCCAGCTGAGTCTGGTCTGCTTGAGATTTTTTTCCTCAAAACTTGCCTCAAGAAGTTCTTCCTTATCACTGGTGCTTATGTGCTTGCTCAGGGGTTTGGTAATGTTAAACCTTACTGTTGTGAAGCGCCTTGGGGTGACTTATGTTGTGATGTGGTACTATATAAATAACTGAAATTAATTGACTGTTCACATGAAGACAACTGCATTTCCCCCTGCTTACACTTTGATATCACTGCAACTCTGCATCAAGACTTACACAGTTACAATTTGAAAGTCACAATGACAGTAAATCTTTTTTTCAAACTATTATGTAAACTTTGCAATTAATCTTCAGCTCATATACACGCTGAACTGTGGGGGGCAGACAATATGGATCACGGGTCAACGATGATCAGTTACACCACTAGTCAAGATAGGGCCTATTTGATAACTTCACAAAAATCTAGCCACCAAAGAAACAAATCCTACCAGATCAGCATCCAGGCCATATAGGCAATGTCGAATGTTAGGATCGTGATTAGGATTAGCACTCTCAGCGCGAATAAACTCCATGATCTTATGTTCTCCTTCCCCTGGTGTCTATATGGCAAAAGAGGAAAAACACACACACAGTAGTACAATCATGTACCAATACCTTACAAGATCACAGTCCATCACCTTTTAATAATTAAAGCTTTCACAATTAAGGTCCATTAGAAAAACACATGCTGATATGCTGCCAGAGATTGCAGTGGTCAGTTACTTCAAAGCAACAAATCAGCAAACTTGCACACACCTCATGACCAGACAGATAGACTTTGACATCCTGCCACAGCTTATCCGTGGACAGCTTGTTGTGGACAAAATACGTGAGCTGGTCTTGAAGTTTCACCATGAAGTCAGTGCCTGGAACAAACAGCAGTGAATATCAGTCACAACTAGATGATTTATAATAGAGTTGCTGAGAGATAATGTGTTTATATATTTTAATGTATTACGAAGGTGAAAAAAGGAAACAGTAAATTCTTGATTACAGGAGATGTATAAATCTAAAATTCAAAGTGAACCATGTAAACTAGCAAAGGTTAACAGCTTGGAGCACTGTCAAGTCTGGGGGCATACACTGGCACCGCACTTTGTTGCATCCACCACACCAAGGAAGGATGGCATGTCCTGGATGGCAACCACCAAGACAAACAACCCACCCATCCTCACCTCTCAAAGTAACCATGTATCTGCCACAGCCAGGTGAAACGAGGGCATTCCCTTGGCCTTCTCCAGCTGCGGGGGTCCTCAATACCGAGGCACCTACATGCTGGATCATGACCGGAGAAACGCCACATGTCCAAAATATCGTAGCTGACACTCCCTCACAATAGACCATTGTTACACTGTCAATACGCATGCTCAGTAGTGCGTACATCTCGCATGACAAAGTGTGAAGTCTCAGCACTGCTGTCGGCATGGGGAGCACAGCGTTAAGTGCATGTTCATCCAAAACACATCTGAGGAGCAGCTCTCCGGAGTGCAGGCTGAAGAGTACCTGATGCCATCCAAATCCAAGACTGATGGCCCCCTGACACAGATACTTTGGTTTAGGATAAATTCAGGAGGTGTCTGCTGAAAGAGCTGCTGAGACCCTGAGAACTCTGAGCGCAGGGACAAAGTCTGAGAGGTGAAGTCAAGTTCAGCTGCTTTCAATGTGCCTTTTACAGTTTCTAAACACCCGAAAAATATTGATTCGGTGTTTTCTTTTCATGACGACCAGAGCAGTACACTTGAATGTTTTCGATGAAAGAATGTAAGGTTTCATTTTTATAGCGCTGTGCAATCTGCCTGAGAACGCTCCATGCTGGAAAACTCCGCTGTTCCCCCTCCCCCAAACATAGCAATCATTTGTGCAAAGCACGTTTCAATCAAGACATTAAATGCAGTTTTTACACAAGCCATTTTTATTGTTGTAATATTGAATAATGTTCACGAATAAAGCCGTGAAAAAATGTGCGCACATGGTGTACAGGATTATAGCTGCTAGCGCGAATGTTATCTATTATATAATGGCTGAGTAGGTCCTTGTCATTTGATTGGTGCTTTGTATGTCACGTGACATGGATTATTCATCCTATTTGTGTTGTGTTGCATTTACCATGCAAATTTGGTTCCATCCATTTTGTACAATTGCACGCTGCGACCACTGCGCACGCACACTAGTGGGGATGGCGTTTAGCTAAACATGGCGGAGTTTGTATTGCTGACGGACGATGATTTGAACGAGCTAATTGATGGTGCTAATTCTTCTAATACAAAAAAACAAATCCACTACACCGTAAGCTGTCTGGAGGCGTGAACAGCTGTTACGATGAACAGGATGAAGTTACGATGAAAAGCTGGACAAATTTCTGATGCGATTTTTCGCTGGACTGAGGAAAGCAGACGGCAGTCTGTACACGAAGTCAGTGCACAGCATCATGGACTACATCATCAGAGTTGTTTTTGATCTGACTGTTTTTGCAAGTTGACTGAAAACAATTTTGGACTCCTATTTACAGTTCGTGTTGGACTGCTGACATCAAAGCATCACTGACGCACACCAAAATGTAAGTCCCTCTTCTGGTGTTTATATTATCTATTTTAGCTATTATATAAAACAAATAATGAATGTTTTCTCATTCGTTCAATGGTGCGAATATTTCATGAGGTGAAAAATGAAATGTTCCATTCAACAAGGTGAAGCCGAGTTGAATGGAACATTTCATCTTTCACCGAATGATGATGAGTGAAAATAAGAGAGAAGCCGAAGAGACTTTCTATATCTGTGACGCTAAAGCAAGTCTATCTGTTCTGGAACAGAGAATCATCTGCAGTTCGTTGGATTGCTCACTTTTTTCTCCAACAATTACCGGTAGCCTTTTAAAGTAGAGTAATACTGATCTAAGGTCAAGGTTCGAGAACGTTTATGTCATGAAGAGTGGCACTTTTTCATAGATTATTGTGATTTTCAGTCACATCAGCAAAATCAAAGATCATTAATTCATTAGAGCACACCAACCTGGAGTGATACAGTTCGAGTCGAAGCGAGCCTCTGTGGGAAGAACTTCTCCTTTATCTAGAGCTTTTTTAATTTTGTCCTCCGCTTCTTTTGCAGATCTACACAGACGACCAACACAACCACATGCACAGATGAAGATGTAGAAAAAAAATCAGCTATAACAGCAGTCAAACTCTGGTCTCATTTGTATTTGGAGCTTTACTTGAATTTAACTACACCTGAACTAAATTGCTAAACAGGAGCGTAACCATTTCCTCTAACTTGTAACCTGCAAAGTCAAGTAAAGCCCCCAAGGTTTAATTTGGGTGATTTCAATGAGAATGTTCAATTAATAGTGAAATTATTGCCAAAAATAAATAAATTGCACAGGTCAAAGGCTTAATATGTATTTTGGTGCCACAGAGGAAAGCTACATAACCTTTGGACTGTGTTGGCATCTTTCACAGTCAGATACACATTGGTCGAATGGAATTACTGCTCTTAATGGGTTTCACCCACCTGGGCGGTAAAAAATAAACAATGTAAATATCAAATATAAAACAGAGAAAAGCACGCATTCTCAAATGGGGGATGCTGGAACCACAAAATGACAGCTTTGCTTTATAAATGACAACCTATCAAGAATCAAAACTAGATGATTTTCTGACAGATTACCCAGTAACTGCAGCTGCATCAGTTAGCCCACCTTTCCCTTTCCATTGCACTGTTGTAGTTCCATATACATCAATGCAAAACCACACAACTGTAACACATCTTCTCTTCACAGTAACATGGTCTTGATTAATCTAATAGAATTATTTCTACAATCCAACATCACACTGCAGGCATGTACACAATTATTCCCTGTGCTGGTATCACAGGGCTTAGACAGCAAAATATAGATGAGTTGGTGGGTTAGTCCATCCCAGCCATCTTATGTAGAATATAATTAAATAAAATAAATGCTATTATCTTGTAACTCATCAAATTAATAAAGTAATTAGTTGTTAATGACCTCTGATTCATCAGATCAAACCCAAAAGCATCTTTGCATGTCTATGTAATATACCATAGACAGGTGTGCCACCCATTGGATGGTTAGTGGATGCTGAATACATTATGAAATTTTAAGCAGCTGCCTGCCTTCACGCAAGCATCAGCCAACAACCATCTTAACATGAGCATCAGCCTACAAACTAGTAACTATGTGGAGAAATATAGGACACTATATACAGCATAAAGGAAGGTAAGCCAAAAATTAAAGAATGAATAGAATGTGTGGCTGGGAATGCTAAAACTTTTCATCTATACTGTAAATTAGTAATGGCAAACTTGATATACTATTTGGACCATTTCTAAACCTTTGCAATCATTGAGTTTGCATCAAAACAAGGACATCACGCTGTGCTAAATGGGGGCTCATTACATAAACTGTTCTGAAACAAATGTTTTGAAGTGTTGCACCCTCTGGTGTTGAAATCTAACAAGTGAATGTACAATGATCGCACTGCGTTGCTTCATAAACAATAATTAAGGGATAATGATAAAATATGCAAAAGTTGGGTTGTTTATGGAAAGGTTACAGACTGTACAGAGTCTGTATGTGCACAATACACACACTGCTTGTTTTGTTTGGCTATTTAATAACAGCTTGAAATTGAAAACCTGAAATTGATAACAGCAGTGTTTAAGGATGGATGATAAATGTTGCAACCAATGTTTACTAAAGCAGGTAAGAACATTCAATTAATACTATGTAGTAATTTATGGTTAGACTTTAATAATAAAGCAGAGGTCTCTGAAGACCCACAATGGCCGATTAAGATCCACAGTAAATGTGGCTTTATAACGGATAGGTTTCAGTGGGGAAGCCGTAGCTGATTAGTGCCACCTTACAACCAGATGAAACAACTTGGCCTAGTATGTCTCATCTGTAGATCTCCCCCTCTTCATTGCTTCCATCTTTACCTGAATCTCCGTCCTCTCTGCTGGTTCATTTTTGCCCTTGGGGCTACACCGTCCACAGCCATGAAGAAGACCTTGCGTGGCTTGATGATCCTGAAGAGCACCTCAAGGTAATGGAAGATGTCAGCAAAAATCTTTTCATCAGAGATGCGAAAATGGACATCTTCATCATTTGGGTGGGAACACTGATGAATGATTCCATTCATGTCCAGATAAAAATTGTCAAATTCTGGGATCTAAAGGCAGAGATAAAGAAAAATTATAAATAAATAAATACATGAAAATTTACTTTTTAATCTGTCATGCTGAAGTCAGAATGTATAAATATGGAATTATGAACCATTCGTAAAAGATGTTTCTACAACCCTAAAACAGAAAACATTGAGATGATATGGAAAATGGAAAGAGAAAAAAAAATCCTCCAATAATTCTTACATTTAGTTTGACTTCTATTTCATTGCACACAGTACAAACCCAACATATTTCATGCTTTGTGTGGTCAACTTCATTGCATTTGTTAATAAACATCCATTCCTGCATTTCAGGCCTGCAACACCTTCCTAAAAAGAAAGGAAAAAAAAATGTGCATTTAAATGGCCTTAAATGCAGGAATGGATGTATACGAACAAATTAAATGAAGTTGATCATATGAAACATGAAATATCTTTGGTTGCAATGAAATAGAAGTCAACATAAATTTAAGAATCACTGTTGTAGTTTTTTTTTTTTTTGCACTTTCCATAGTGTCCCAATTTTTGATTTTTGGGTTGGAGAACAAAAAAATAGGCAAGCGCTTTATCGATTTGCCGTTCACAATAGTGTGGTCTTTGTGTTCATCGTGGATGCTCTGTTTGTTACTATTAAAAAGTAATAATCATGAAATAATCTACATAAGACTGAAATTTGGCATTTACATTTTGTCAACTGAAGGCAAAAGGTTTGATGTTTTTCTGATAGTTACTGTATACCATAGGTCTCAAACGGTTGGCCCAAGGGCCAACACATCACAGTCCGTCCGATGCCTCATCACATTAAAATACATTTGCCTCCAGGGCTGCACATTAATCCCTCAGAAGCTTCAAAACACCATATTTTTTCAGGCAGTATGCTAGCAAGAGAATATTTTTAATGCAAGAAAACAGATCAAATCTCAGCTTGAGTCTCCCAAACATCTTCTGACAAAGTGGAGTTGAAATTTCATATCTTTTTAAGAAAATTTTGTTCTGTTGCACCATGAAGCTGTGAATGGAAGTGGAATACTGGTTTCCTTCTTGCTTAGGCAGTGATGAGAGTGAGGCATAAAAAATAAAAATAAAAAACCTGAAAATATTTTAGGCAGGACGCTGAGCGTAGGGGGGTCTGGGGGTCCTCCCCCGGAAATTTTGAAAATCTAGGTGCTCTGTGGTGAATGCTGGTGCACTCTGGACACTAAATTTCAACAAGAACAAAGATAATTTTTATCCATAAATTGCTATTTAACCTATGTATTTATAAATTCTAGTTCACAGAGTAATGTTCACTGTGTCACCACTATCTTTTTTAATGTTATCATTTAACTTTAGCACAAATCATACATACATTTGGCATATAAATCACATATATAGCATTCCAAGAATATAATGGTACAAATGTGCAATTTATGTCAGCTTTACAGCAAATCATCTGGCAGGCTGATTAAATCGGACTGTTTGGAGCAGTGGAACCTCCACATAAG
>CABFOU010304276.1:0-10309 GCA_900660325.1 Opsanus beta
CTCTGGGCAGTCATACTGTCTTCAGGTGCTGCTGCGCATGAATGTGTGCAACTCATTCGAGCTGGCTTCGTCACACATTCTGGCTACTTGGACGGCATTCGTACATGGCTGTATGAATGGCCGGCCCATCCCGAATGCGGCTCGAATTTTGGGTTGTTTTTTTTTCCCATTCGGCCTGATTCGGCCTCATTTGTGCTCGGTGTGAGAGGGCCCGAAGTTACGCATGACAAATACGAGTAAGAATTATACATATTAACAGACTTATACAGAATTTCCTCATATAATCACTCACTCACTCATCTTCAACCGCTTACTCCAATTCAGGGTCACGGGTGTGCTGGAGCTTATCCCAGCAGTCTTACGGCATGAGGCGGAGTAGACCCTGGACAGGACGCCAGTCTGTCGCAGGGCCACGTATAGTCAGACAAACACTTTCGCACCCGCATACACACCTACGGACAATTTAAAGTTTTCAGTTCAAGCCGGAGCACCCGGAGGGAACCCACGCAAACACAGGGAGAACATGCAAACTCCACACAGAAAGGCCACAGGTGAGAATTGATTGTATGACCTTCTTCCTGTGAGGCAACAGTGTTAACCACTAAGCCACCGTGCTGCCCCTCATATAAGCAATGGAAGTTTAATTTCTTTTTTTTTTTAAAAGCATATACTGGTCAGGGTGTCTTATTAAAATAGTTTATCTGTATTCAACAACATCATTCTATAATTGCTACATGTTTACAGACAACTTTTACTTTGCAGCTTGTAACACAATCACCACTTTATTTGCAACGTGACTTTGCAGCAGCGACAGATACCAGTAACGTCCAAATACCAATAAAATCCTCCGACCTTGTTTCCTTGTTGCTCCCACCATCAGATGTGAGGCATATTCCAGTGCTGGGAAAATACCAGCTTGTGGTCCACGTTCCAATTCCAGATGACAGAAGCAAAGGCATGATGTTGAAACGCTGCCTCGTGCTGAGCGGTTTTTCACAGTGGCTAAACGTCTTGCAATCCGTCAGAGTTGAAAGGTAGTTGCAGGGCTGAATGGTTTCCAACCTCAATTGCACACCAGAGGGAGTGCTTAGAGGAGGGGGGAAGCAAATTAGGGTAGCTAATTAGGATTATTAGCAGGACACATTTTATTCTGCAGGGACTAAAACAAATTCCTCAGTCATTGTAGAGTAAAACTGAAAATTATTGTAGAGTTACTGACAGCCCGTGCTTAGTTATTTATTTATTTTTACAACAATGCATGATTAACATTACAGCTCATCAGCATGGTAGCAGTAAATCACACGATCGGTGACAACATCTCAAGAACGTGCTGTCACATCTCTTCATTACTGTCTGTCTTGGTTTCATACATTAATGACAGGATTATTGTCTACCATGCTGGTCATGTCTGGGGCTTATGAAATGTTAATATCACTTCATTCTCTTCACATCTCCTCTGTTCTACAGTGTTGTATACAGACAGACATACCCAGTTTTATCCACACAACCTAAATAAATCAAAATGGCCCTGTAACAACTCCCGCTCTCTCTTTCCTGCCACCAGTCACATTGGTTTTCTCCATTTCTAGGACTCACTGGCTGACTGGGGCCAAGATTCTTTAGCTGACTCAGATATTTCTGATCAGGTCTTAGGGTGTGAAAACCCCTTCCACCTGTGGACTGATCCAGTTAAATAAATACCTGTTCATGACTACCTGAGCAGTGCCACAGCTGGACGTGGTCATCTGTTGAGCACACTTTCTCAACACACAAAAACACAGCCACACTTCTTAGACAAATGACGTGAGAAATTTGGCAACAACCTATCCAAATGTCAATTAGAAAGGCACTCAGAGAACACATGCTCATGTGGTGACCAAATATGAGTTGACAGAGGAGAGCAGTCACAACTCAGATTTATTCTCCCATTACACCTTTGTAATTTTATCACAGGGGTTGCACAGATTGCTCGAGAAGACAACTCTACTGGTCTGCAATGACGCTTTAAGCTTGACGGCGACTATCTTTAGTGCTCAGTTGGACGAGCCTCCACTCCATGAGGCCTCCCCAAATACGGGAGTTGGACAAAACCAAGCATGAAAGACCAGGGGGAGGGGCTGGACCAGTGATGCCTGGGACTGACCAAAAACCACCGAAAACTATCTTACACTTCGCTTCACTATGCACATGTGCACAGTTGCCTTGTGACATTCAATACACTTAACATATGGATGACCAGCTGATGGCCAGGTTGGAAAAAACACAAAATTTCATTTTGCTCTAACCCTAACTTTGTGTAGTGCATCTGGTGATTTCTGATGTGCCACATGAATCAAAATACCAACATTGTTTTTCTCATGTATTATGCCATAGGCATGTCTTTCACCCACTGGATGATTGCTGGAAATGCCTGATATCGGCCAACAAGTTATGGATGGTTTGTGGATGCTGAATATATTATCAAAAATAAGAAGAGCTGCAGCTGAAACTCACATAGTTTGTGTGTGTCCTGAACACTGGACACATCATGTGCTCATTGATTTGTTCTGCCCAGCTAGTAAGCTAGCAACCATAAGGAGAACACCATGCACGTGAAAAAATATACAACAGAATGGGAAAGTGAACCCAGAATTAAATGAAAGATAGAATGTATGGCTGGGGATGGTACCAAAACTTTTTATCTGTACTGCAAATTAGTGATGAGTAATTTTAAACACAGTTCCGCAATATTTCAAAGCATATTTGTACATTATTTTGGAATCCATATCAAATTAAGACATGAGCTGTGCTAAATAAGGCCTTGATGACCAAATGATTTGAAACAAATGCTTTGGTGATGAATCATATTAAAATACAAGTGAGTGAAGTAGGACTGCATAGCTTTTTGGATTTAAAGGCAACAATCTGCATACAGTCTGTACTTGCTTGTATTGCAATAAAATCTGAGAAAGAATCATGTTGTTTCACTCATATTTACTTCCAGCAGGGGCACCCACACAAGTGTCCAAAAACTGATAGTGGATCACTGCAAAGGTTTGCTTGTTAATTTGTTCGGCATTCCAGAATCAATATTATAAATAAAAACTCAAGAAGTGTTGATTCATTTTCATTTTAAATTTTGCTACCTGTCAAAATTCATGCACTTTATTAAAACTAAAAAAGCATCAACACTGAACTGAATCAATATCAACTCACCACTGTGTTTTCTCCTCAAAGGTTGTTTGACATAATCCAACATATGGATAACTGTCAACCATTCACAATGAATCAAATGAATAACTCTCGAACCTGTATCTAGATTAGTTCAGATTATGACCAAACTGCAGTGGCACCGTATTAGAAAAAACTGAATTCCAATTGATCAGCAGTCTGTTATAAATTAGCAGGCACACTGATGGACACGCCCACCTCATTATTGCATCATCTACCTGAACAAATGTAATAAAGGCAACACCTTTAATCATCACCTTCATCCTACACAGCTTCTCGTTAGCCAACACCGCATGCGGTATGACATCCAAACAAATAAAAATAATATTAAGAAATAAAATATTCATATATTCGACAGCTGAATTATAAATGTCTAGTTGTTAGTGCTATGCTCTGAAAAAGTAAAGGTGATGGCAACAGAACAAATCAGCGAATAAGACGAGAAGATAAAAAAAAAGCACTCAAAGAGCTCCAAATTCAAGCGGAGAGAAGCCAGCAGACTTGCATCAAATATGAAAAATACCAATGCTCTCCGGCATGGCGTCGACAGCTTGGCGGATCGCCCTCGTGTTTACAGTGTCAAAATAGTCTGAATGCTGTTGAAAAAGAGCTTTCAATGTAACACCATTGTGTGTCCCAGAGAAGCAGCTCATGCCTGGCTCCTCCAACTAAATCATTTCATTCACAGCCTCTGATGTGCAGACAGAGGGGATGGAAAATGCATTTGCATGCCAAGCTTTTGAATCGCTCACCGTCCTTGAGAACATAATGAACAGATTACCGTTCGCACCCTTGTCACATCTCGGTTCTCTGACAAGTGTCTGGCATCTTGTAGAGATGTTTTCAATATATTCCAGACAGTATACCTGAAGAGAAAAGTGATTGAAACCTGGTTAAGCAGCCAGAGGAAATAAAACAACGTGCTAATTAGGGGAGCGATAGACTGAGGCAGACTATTGCCTGACTGAATGTCTTGGGAGATGGCGAGGTTGAAATGCCAAGTGTCTATATCCAAGCGCCCTTAGGCCAAAGTCTTGCAGACACTGCAGGTCCACATCCATTTACCCACAACTCTCCCTGTCCTGGCTTGGGTTAATAAAATGCTAACATTTCAATATCCATGACGGCACTTTGCTAACTACCTCCCTTCTAGTTAAATTCCACTTCCCTCGTCCTTTTCTCTCCCACAGGAAGAAATTGTAACTCTTGCCTCAGTTTAATCAAGAGGATTGCTTATTAAGAAAAAGCTCTTGGGTTCTCCCTAAATTAGGGCGAGGACCGTCTCGCCAGTGCAATAACTGCAGATTTATGTCAGAATTAGGTGTAAATAGCTGCACTGGTTATTCCTCTTTTTTAATTAAGCAAGCACATTTTCCAGGCCTTCGTCTTCAGCGCTGACCACTCCAGTTCCCTCTGCGGAGCAGATGCTAGCTTACAAAGCAAGTCAGCCATGTGTGGGGCCGCGCACAGAGGAGCTGCTTTAATGCTCTCTCAAAATTCGAGTGGCTGAAAATCTCAGCGACAGTTGTTCATTGCGTAGCTTATAGTGTGTATAATGCTGGGTTTTAGCAGGAGCATGACTTGCATTCATTTGCTTTTGTCTATCTAAAAAAAAATAAAAATGCATTTGATATTGTTGCATCCTGCTGTTTTTTGTTTTGTTTTTTTTTGCCTTATTTGTGCACTCACTATACCGCCTGTTAGCAACATCACAAAAATGCGACACAGCTGCAAATGTCAAATTACTTTTCACTGTCTCATCAAACTAAACGCAGCACAAAATAAAAATCTTGAACCAGAGTGCAACGTCAATTTAACACATCCAGCTCTGTACTTTGAAGACGGTTCCATTTCACCCTCTCCTTTCCTGTACTTCTATTTTTGATACGCCAAATACATGCACAGCTTTTTTTTTTCCTTTTTTTTTACCCATGGCCACGCTCATATCTGCAGAGCAAGAATATACCTGAGATGAGCAGCAGAATAAATGCTCTTATGCTGTTCATCAGGGGCTACTCAATGCTCACGTTCAGCATTCAATTTCCATCACTGATAGCGTTGTTATTGATTCAGAGTTTGCCCTATGCTTAGTGTGGGCCAGGCACAACAGATCTTTGGGTTTGTGAGCTGTCATTCAAGGTAATCCAGGAGTCTTTTTCAAAGACTGTCAGGGTGAGGTGTAAGGCATCGCATTTCCCTGAGATGAATAAGACAGAACCTGTCTGAAAGGGGATATTCTATAGTAAAAAGTCAGGAAGGACAACTGTTGATGAAAATGGTTTGCACAAAAAAAAAAAAAATCCCTTATTATTTCAAGCTAAATAAATGCTCAATGCTTTGAGTGGACAAAAATATAGCCTGAATTGTCCCAGTTGGATCCCAGTTTTCATGTTCTTCTTATTGCTGGTACTTACCATTTGGTCGACTTGTATGGACATAGTGGAGAGTGTCGTTCCCAAATGCAAGAAGATTAAGGTAACTTGCTGCTTGTACAATCAGTCATTTTTAGAAAAGTCTCTTTACAATTACTGAGGTCAACATGCAACAGGTCAACAGGTCAACTGAGGTCTGGTCGCATGGACAAGATCCTTACGAAGGCAGACCCTTCCAATGACTTTTTTGCTCATTCATTGTGACAAGAAGCAGTTTACTTTAGATTTTTAAGCTGTCCTGTAGGCTTCCATTGTATGGCTGCCCTTCAATCATGACCAATCGAGTAACATGGTTTTTATCCTGCCTGAAAAAAGTTGAATCCAAAAACAACAAAAAAAAGAGGCCAGGCTGAAAAATTCTAGTATTCCTGTTTAAATTTTTAGACACCTTTGAGCTCATGAGTGAAAACTGTCAAAAACATTTTAGAGCTGTCCAAAAATGTAATGGTTTATCCTATCATGGTAAAAAATGTTTAGATTAAATAAAAATGATAATAGGTTACTTAGATTCAACAAGGATAATATGCCAGAAAAACATTCCAAGACATGCAGATTTTGTGACTTGCATTTGAAGACCGCAATCAACATTTCACATCAGGTCAGGTCTAGGTATTGGCCCTGGTCCTAACTTGATATCTCCCCACCAGACCTGCAGTCCATCCTTTTCTCCCATAGGTATCCATCTATCTGCCATCACAGTCACATCACTTGGACATAACACAGAGATACAGAAATTTGTAAAAGGCCTGGATGCTAGTCTTAATTCGTGAGAGCCAAAAGCCTAGGCTCTCCAACTCCTCAGCTTCTCAAGCATTGCAACCTCAACATTCATTCATTTCACAAAAATCACAGCATCACCAGACTCTGCCTCCACTCTGCACAACACTGATAGTACTTGCATTTTTCTTGGCCATGATGTCCAGCAACTTAGTGGGAATGTTGAGAATTCTCAGGATGTCCTGTACAACCAGAGCAACCTGTACAACCAACTTGAACATCCTGTGAAAATCAACATAGGCTACAACAAGCTCTGTCAATATCCCTGCTCGTTTAATGAGCACCATACTTTCCAGAAGGTATGTCACACTGGAGTATTTAGTGGCATCTGTCCAAAAATGTGACATGAAGAGGAAAAAAAAAATGTATAAGTTGCATCTGCTGTTATGTCACATTTATCTTTGAAATGTGGTGCAACAAGAAGCAAAAGTAATTTAATCAGTGCATTATTTATTTATAAAGCGCTCACTGTGTTGGCAAGCAGAAGCTAATGGGTTCAATAATGTTACTGTACAAGGCACAAAAAACTCAAGTGTAAAATGCTTCTTGTTAACAATGAACATTAAAAATATCAATGTGGACTCGACATGTGCATGTTTACTTCATTAAATGTAAATAAACTTTTTTTTAAATGACCATCCATTTTTAAAGTGATTATACGGTTAGCCTTATACGGCCGAGCCATCCTCCTGTGATGCTAGGCTTATGTGTGGCTGTCCCACAAAATGCAAACAAGTCAAGTGCCTCATAGTTCAAAGTTATTCCCTCTTTTTATTCAACACCAAGGTTTCTCAGTGTGAGAGCATGACTAATCAAGTTTGCTTGTTCGCTAAGACCCAGCATGTTCTCCTCATTTAGAAGGTGGTTGGCATCCTGCTTAATGGTGCATTACCGCCATCTTCTGTTCTGTCCGAAGTGTGGCTCAGACTGTACCTCATTCAGATCAGCATTCAGGAGCAGCTTTCAGTTACGCATGTAGATGGTGCCATCTTGTGGCAGCAGATGATAAAGTAGTATATTTTTGACATATAAGTAATTTCAAAATATGTCACAGGATCAGCCAAGTAAACAAGTAAAAAAAAGAAGAAGTGTGATTTATAGTCCAGAAAATACAGCAGAACTAGGATGGTGAAATGGTTGACTTCTTGGTCATCAAACCAGACTGCTTTGGTTGCTGAGCAGCAAGCAGCTGGCACTGAATCCTACAGAGAATGACCACATTGGAAAGGAATGGGTGATTGCCTAGAATTCAACATCTACAGGGGTATTACAGTGTTCTATGTGCTGGACAAAGACGAGCAACTTTCTTCCAGTCTGTTGGAATGACACCTGTCTGTCATGTGGAGGCCAAGATTGCATTCAATCTCAGGAGAACAGCATCTCTGGTGCTATGAAGAATCTCAGTCTGGATACCACAGATCCCTAAAATGTTTCCAATCCGCAGTTATTTAAACTCCTTGAACTCACAGAGATTTCATTGCTCACAGCTGAGTAGGGGGTGCAAGAACACAGGCACTAGAGAAAACATCTAGGCATGAGGATGAGGGTTACATACAGTAGATGCTCAAACATGCCAACCCATTGGGCCCAACAAGCCCTCTGTTAGGAGTGTGCCACCACTTGCCATGACTCAGCCTAGCCAAATACTACAGCCAGTATTCAAATTTTTTCCAATTATCTGTGTCGCACTTTGTCTGCTCTGTTTGCCTGTTAAACAAATTAATTTAAAAAAATGCAGCTCTGTGGAGGTGGATGTGAACATTTGCGTGGAGATCTGAGGGGCAACGCAGGCAACCAGCTGATACAACGCTCACTTACAGAGAAGTGAAGGATTGCTTTGTTTAGCCAGAGAAAAAAGAAGACATACAAGAATATGTGTTGGAAAAACAGGACCAAAAGCTGCAGAGCGTTAAGTTGTGTGAAATGCTCCATCAAGCCCTTCCTCTGCTGTAAGTAAGTCTGACTTTAAACAGACCCAGGCTGTGTCCCAATTCAATGGCTGCACATTTCTTAGGCTGTGATCATCACATGTGGTGCAACGAGGCTGGTCCATTTCAAAAGCTGCTTGTGACACAGCCCCACAAAAGAAGGACACAACAGCTGCTGTCCTTCATGGCCCAAACAACCCCATGAGTCATTGTGCATTTTTTTTTACAAGACCAAATGGTTGGTAAATAAAAAAACAAAAAAAACAAAACAGGACATGTTTATGCTTCATATGCTTAACCAGAGTGGCACGGCGGCTTTAGTGGTTAGCACTGTTGCCTCACAGCAAGAAGGTCCTGGGGTTGCTTCCCGCCTGGTCCTTTCTGTGTGGAGTTTGCATGTTCTCCTCGTGTTTTACGCGGGTTCCCCGGGTGCTCCCGCTTCAAAAGACATGCAGGGTAGCTTAATTGGAAACTTTTAATTGAACATAGGTGTGCTTGCAAGTGTGAATGAGTTTGTCTGTCTATAGGTGGCCCTGCAATAGACTGTCGTCCTGTCCAGGGTGTACCCCACTTCTCGCCCCAAGACCGCTGGGATAGGCTCCAGCTCCCCCATGACCCCTGAATGGAGTAAGCGGGTATAGAAAATAAACGAATACTCAATCGGAGGCTGGTCTGGATTGTATGATGCCCTGGGCGAGCACCGTCTTCAGTGCCCACGCACATGCATATACACATATGTTGTTTTTACTGCCATGCTACCCCCCTTCAAAGAAACCCACCAACATTCTGCACAAAGTAACTTTTTAATCTAACATTTGGTATCTAATGTCTGAAAGTTTAGATCTAATGTTTGCTTTTCTTTTCCCTCTACTGTGTGACTACTTAGTGCGTTTCAAAGGAAACTTTTTGTAATGATCCATAATGAATTTATTTGAAATACATTCTTTAACAGCTCAGCCATACTTGCAACTGTGTGGTTCTCATTTTTGTCGTTATCACAAATAATTCAAAAGAATTCAAAATTCTAAAACCCCATCCCTGCCGCGACTATAGTGTTTGGCTCACATACCAGACTCCGCTGGAGATGATTACCACTTATCTCGATGCAAGGGCGTGTGCACATGAGCTGTGCTGCACGAGTGCACTTTGTACTTGAGTCAGAATAATGAAAACACGAACGCGCTTTGTGATAACGACGAAAATTTGTTATACTGCTGATATGCTGACATTCTGGGACACATTGCACACGGCACGGTCATGTCACATCGGAAACGCACATCACACGCAACACTCACATGTGTGCCATTACCGCAGGCAACATTTCAGCTGCGACTGTGGTGCATCATTGCTCACCCTGTCCACATTATTTGTCCTTTAAAAATGAATCCTTTTCCACACTCTCTGTTTCCTGTGACAGTTTTACAGTGCACATTTAGTTTGGACTTTTCTTGTGTTGGTGGGTTTTTTTAAACTGCTGTGCAGCTGACAGTACCTGCTTGAAAGCACCTCATGTGAAAAGTTTTTATAAACTTCTAAATATAAATAAGTATATTAAGTACATCTGGACTCACAATCAACTTTATCCCAGACTCACGCGTCTGGGACGAGTCCCTTATGCTGCCTATCTGCAAGGTGCAGTCAGTTAGGGCCCCTTCACACATAAGACGAATGAGGCCGAAGTGCGCACGGAGGTGGAGTCGACCTGTGATCGCGCAAAATCGTCTGGCCCTCTAACGCCTTGCGCAGCATTCGGTACAGCCGTTCGTCCACCGGAAATGCACTCCACCCTCGTGGCGCGTCGTGGCACGCTTGCAGGGGAAACACAATCGTCCGGGCGTCGAGCTGGTGCCGTACCGGCAATCGACCACAATCGCAATATTCGCATGGCACCTCGCACGCAGGTCGTCCCACTCGGGCCACGCCAGACGAGCTGCACAAAATCATCGTCCGCGTTGAACCCAG
>CABFOU010304290.1:0-11513 GCA_900660325.1 Opsanus beta
AAAAATTATTAAAAAAAATCTGAGCCTCCTGTGGCATTTTAATCAATTTGTAAAGATTAAGAGGCTCGCTGATTGACAGATTGGGCCACAATATGCTTCTTGTTGTCAGAAGTTGATTGCAGATTCCTTGGTGGATTAGTCAACCGGAGTTCAGGTTCTTTGCCATTATTGTGCCGACATGGTAGACTCAGCACAGCACATTGTGGTAATCATGTAATTGCACAAAGAACATTTTGGGTGTTGCTGCTTTGGTCAGGTTGGGTCTCTTGTTCTTTCTATTCATCCGGCTTTTTTTACTTTTCAGCAAATTGCGCAGTTGTCACACCAATTTGGCTGCATGATGTTGCGCTGATGTTAATTTAATCTTTCAGATTACCCCGAGTGTACACAGCTGAGGTGTGCTAATGGAGCTTGCTACAACCGGACTCAGCGGTGTGACCACATATTGGACTGCCGTGACGGCTCTGATGAGGCAAACTGCAGTAAGAAGCCACTTAATTTTTTGTAGAAGTTGTAGCCAATGCAAAACAACTCTACGGGGAGGGGGAAAAGATTGGCATCATCATCAAATTTGGCAAAATCTGTTTTCTTCAGCACAATACTGCAGTTCAGGCCTGTTCACATGTCACAATGGAGCGTGCGTTCCTCAGCGCTATGTCTGTGACCATGACGATGACTGTGGAGACAGGAGCGATGAACTAAACTGCAGTATGTACCGTATCTCCATGCTATCGCTTTTATCTTCTCACATGTATGCATCACCACTAATCTGGTTGATCTTCAATATTCCTTGCAGCATATCCTGCATGTAGAGGGAACTACTTCTCCTGTCCCAGCGGCCGCTGTATCCACCAAGTCTGGCTTTGTGATGGAGAGGATGACTGTGAAGACAACGCAGATGAAAAAGGATGCGGTATAGATACTATATGTGGACATCAATTACCGGTAGTCACATGTTGGGCTAACTGTCAATAATAGATCACATTGTGCTGGAATTAGGTAGAATGAGTTGCAACACAAGCTTGATTCATCTCCAGTGTCCATGGTGGGTTTAGACGAGCAAGATGTTATGCCTGTGCTCCTTTAAGTATGTTATTCACATGCCTCTTTGTGGCACAAGATCGTGCAGCTCCCCCGAAGGGCTTTAGAATTCCTCCACGCTGTTGTGTGTTTTTATAGGATGGGCTCCAGGAGCCCCCATGTGACCCCCTCAAAGCTCTGCCCTCCTCCATCGACTTAAAGTGACAGTAATTTCCTGCACAGTGCAGTCTGAGTGACAGATCTCTTAAGATCAGCACCAGATTCCTGTAGAAATAAGGCAGGTTGTCACAGGTACATACAGTACCTCACATACTGAAATGTTTAATGTCTGCCGAAGTGACGTGAGTAAAGGTCATTTGTTGCCCTTTTTCAGTTTGTTTCTTGTTTTCCTAACATTACTTTTTTCTTTCTAGACAACGTTCAGCGTGAATGTTATCCCGGTGAATGGGCATGTCCATCCTCTGGCCACTGTATCCGCATGGATCAGCTGTGTGATGGAACGGCTCATTGTCCCGGGGGAGAGGACGAAACTAACACCACCGCTGGACACAACTGCAGTTAGTACCTACACGGCTAGTGTCAAGTGCATGTCAGACGTATACAAGGGTAGGGTGAAAAGTTCATAGGTTAACCACGATGCCCTTACAGGATGAGAGCATGTGTGGATTATTTTTCAACATTGTCCCCTTTGACATCCATGGAGTTTTTCCAACTATGCTGTAGTGCTTTGATCCCCTTGGCATCGAAGATTTCATCTTGATGATCAAAAAAGTGCTCAGTGGCAGGTCTGACACCATCATCACTCTGATATGTCTTCCTGATGAAAAGTTTTATTTTTTTAATGTTTGGACTAAGATGGAGCTTATATGATGTGTAATGAGGAGAATATATTGGCTGGTCAAGCAGCTGGAAGTCAGAGTTATGCACAGCTGCCATGGCAACCACTGGCTTGTGAGGTGGGGCACATTCCGGATAAAAAGGACCTCCTTTGTCAGCTTTCCTTGGCAAATACTTACATTAAATACAGACGTAAATTAAGAAAACAATACCTCTAATTATCCGAACTATAGTAAATACTATTATACTAATAATGTAATACTAGATGCTATTGTATGTTTCATTAGTGTTACACTGCTACGCTATCCTGGCTCATAAATAAATATAAATTTGATGCCACTTTCCAGTTACCTTGGAAGTTGGAAGTCATGACTGGGAATTATGTAACGCCCAAGATAAATGTGTTCCAGCTTCCACAAAACACCTCAAGTTGGAAAATAAGCTAGATGCCTCCAAGATTTTGTAGTATAGAGTGCTACAAAAATTTTTGACCCACCAAAGACACCTCATGGAAGAGGACAGATGGCGCAGAGGTTACATTACTGTTTTCATTTACTGTTTTAATTTTCTTTTGTAGCACGGTGTAGCCACTTATTGTCGTTCGCATCATCTACCGGATTAGCCAATATTACCAGGGTATATGCAAAAATGATGTTGTTGATGTATCTTTTTTTTGGCCAGGTATCTGGAGATGTGCCTCTTTGAGCTGTGAACATCACTGTCACGCATCCCCTGTGGGAGGAACCTGCTCGTGTCCGTCTGGATACATTGTCAGCAGTAATACTAGTCGCTCATGCATAGGTATATTTCAGCAACTTTACTGTACAATAGGTGAAATTGTTACTCATTTGGTTTTAGATGCATCCTCATACCTTTATTGGGGAAGGTCCCCTCTTTGAAAAGTTAATTATAGAATGCCAAAAGTACGTGCACCGTTTAACCCAAAGCCCCTTTAGGATGTTGGACATCTATGGTGCCAGGGTTTTGCAAATGTAGTGAAACAGCTGAGGTTGGGTAAAGCTGCAGGAATCTGTGGTATCAGGGCTGACCTTCTTCAGGTGGGTGGATGCAGTTCTACTGATGTTGCAAGAAAACTTTGCTTCCATTTGGGAGACAGCCAGGTATCATCCCAACAGATTGGAAGAAAGGACTTGTTCTCACGCTTAAAGGTAATTAGGTGATTGCCTAGTTTGCAACAAATAGAGGGGTATTACACTATTCTCCATGTCAGCCAAAGTACTTGCAAGGATCCTCCTCAGTAGGATTCAACTCCAGCTGAAATCTCATCTCACAACCAAGAAGGCCACTGCAGACTGTGCCTTAACTCTGTGAAAACTCATTGAACACAAGCATGAATTTCAGTAGGTGGTCCATGTTGAGTTTTGAAAACCCTATAATTCAGTTGATTGGGGTGCTTTCTGACACATCCTGAGAACTTGCGGGATCCAAAATAAGTTGCTGGACATTAGAATTGTGATTGCTGTGGCAGAGGTGGCAGAGTTTCTGACTTCTTTCCAATGAATTCTGGTGTTTGCCAGGGATATGTTCTGCCTCCTACTCTGTTCAGTACTTACATGGATTGGGTATTGGGTAAGGTCATGGAGTTCTGCGAGGTTTCTTCCTCATTATCACCAGAGGGAGTTTTTCCTTACCACTGTCGCCCATGTGTTTGCTCAGGGGGGTTGGTAAGGTCAGACCTTACTCATGTGAAGTGCCTTGAGGCAGTGTTGTTTTGATTTGGCGCTATATAAATAAAGTAAATTGAATTGAATTGACTTGGGTACCTTTATATGTGAAGAAAGGTTCACTAACCTTGATTTTGTAGAGAATGCTGTGATCTTTGAGGAATCAATGGATGCCCTGATTGCTGCACTTGAGAAGCTGGGTAAGGAGTCGTTGTGTTTGGAATTGCTAGTAGCCTGGATCAAGAGAGTATGAGCCCTTCCTGAACTACTGTCTCACAAAACCACCTGCACTGTTGTATAGGAGTTGGACAACCAATATATATAGAGAGGGTTGAATTCCAGGTGTGTGCTTCAGGCTGCCTGTCTGTCTCCTTGGGCAAAATAGCTCACCTGCATTGTCCCAGTCTACCTAGTTGTAAATGGGTAGTATCTTTGGTTGAGGAAGTTCCCGTGATGGGCTGACATTTTATCCAGGACGAGTTGTGCATGCTAATCCTCTTCATGTTACAGTATATGTACCGGCCTGATGGTCCTCAGGACCTGTATAGGACATATTTCATCTGCAGTCAATTATAAGCAGTGCAACCATATATAGTGAAAGTTTAGATCTTGTTGAGAGATTCACTTATCCCGGTTGTTACATTCATGTCTCTGTGAGCTTGGTTGAGAGGTCAAGACATGTCTGAGAAGAGCTTATGAAGTCTTGGGTTCACTGAATAGAGTTGTTTTGTAATGCTGATATCTCTGCAGGAGAATGAAGGTCCAAGTCTTCAGGGTCCTGGTGCTTTCAGTCTTATACATACATACAACAAAATTTGTCCTCTGTATTTCACCCATCCTAATTACAGTTAGACACAGTCCAACTACTAGATGCAGTGGGCAGCCACAGTTTGGTGCATGGGGACCAACTCTAGATGTAGAGACGCTGCCTTGGTCAGGGGCAGACCCTAAATCAGCATGTTATTTTTGACTGTGGGAGGAAAACGGAGTGCCCGGAGGAATCCCACACAGACAAGGGGAGAACACGCAAACTCCACACAGACAGGACCAGGTGGGAAACGATCCCAAGACCTTCTTGCTGTGAGACAACAGTGCTAACCACTAAACCACTATGCCACCCCTTGGACATTAACCAGTGACACAAGGCAATGGCTTTGTGTCTGGATCTGCAGATGCCCGTGCAGGTGCCTCAGCACTGAGGACCCCAGCAACTCGAAAAACCCAGAGGCATGTCCCCATATCCCCTGCCTGTGGCAGATAGATGACTATTTTCAGGAGGTGGGGATAAACCTGTGGTCTTCCAGGGTGGTTGCCAGTCAGGACACAGTTTGTCTGCAGTGCAGTGTAGGCAGTGAGGGGCAGCACCAGCGCATGCTCCCAGGCTTTAAGTAACCTGAGAGAATGGAACTCTCACCCAACTGACTTCAGAGTCTCCCACATTGATTCTGGCAAATTTTCCATGAAGCTGGAGCTAAAAGTGAAGCCAGCAATTGCTGTCTATGCTCTCCCCACTGACGGCCACTGAACCTTGTAAGTTGTTGAGGGTTGTCAAGAGGTTTCTTGATGGCCTCCTTCACTATTGTCTTTCATGCAGCATCTACTCAGATTTTGAGGACACCCTAACAGAGTTACAGCTGTGCTAATCTTTCCATTGCTTCATCACAAATTTAAAAATACTCCAAGAAACATTTAGTTACTTGTATACATTTCCTGACTCGCTCATATTTTGTCTTGATGAAGTAGGCTTTGTATTGATACTGACTTTCCATAACTTGGATCATACATATTTTCTACTATATTCAGCTGAAACCCTTAACTAAACACAAGTGACCATCATTTCCCCAATAGTCTCTGCGGTATATAGTCACATCCGAGCCACTGTCTGGGGCGCATTATTATTTTCTTTATTTTGAAGAGATTTACAGTCAGCTGTACTTACGGTTGTGCTGTAACTGGCACAATCAGCCTTAAAAATGTGTCAAATAAGTGTAAACCAGACTGGTCAAGAAATAATAAATACATACCTTGCAACACAACCGCACTACAGCTGTCCTGCTGAGAATGCTAACCTGACGTCACTTCTTCTCCAAGCCTTCAAGGTCATGCTCTTGCAAAATCAGATAAAGTTGCACGGCTTTCTCATCGACACATAGCACTGTAAAGCACTGTAAAGAATGGGAACGGAAGTTCGTCTGACTGAAAAAAATGGATGTTGATGAAGCAATGCATTCAGGGTTGATTTTTTTTTTTCTATATGTTGTAGGGAAATGATGCAACTCATAAATTAATTGTAAAAGTGATAATTTCATTATATAAAGGGCGTAAAAGACAATCACTTATTTTGTGATATAAATTTATAATTAATTAATGTCAAATAACTGATCAAAGTGAAAAAAGCAACGTTGGCGAAACACATCAAAGGTCTAACATGACAACACAACTTCCAATTGAGTGCATATACTTTTAAAAGCCGTGTGTGCACTCATATTCAAAACATTGTGATGTGATCCTTAATGTTGAATGTATACTCGAACGGAGTGAACCAGAATTTGATCCTTGTTTGCTTTTGAATGGGATTTCATGCTAAAGACTTCGATGACTGTTCCATGTGGGGCATTTGTGACCAGCTGTGTGAAGACCGGATAGGCAGCCATCGCTGCAGCTGTCGAGAGGGCTACATCTTGGAGCAGCACAGATATTGCAGAGCTAATGTCTCAAGTGAGTGTCAGGTTATTATTACCCGATGTGAAGAAATAGTTTCACATACAGTATGTTCACACCTGAGTGATCCAGTCATTTTTTACTGTTTGACCGCCTCTGTAACACTGTTTGTTGAATGGTACTTTATACTTAGCTGCCTTTGACTTCTTTGATATTAACCTGAGCCCATAATTAGTAAAGTAATGGGTAAACAAAAAAAACAAAAAAAGAAGACGGTTACATAAGACTTCCTCGTGCATAAGGTTACATGGATTGGGTATCATTATATTTGGATTTGTTCAGTAGAGTTTTTTTCTATCTGATTTTTTTTTTTTGCTCAAATGCTATAACATTGATTTAGGGCCTCGTAGATAACCAGGCTATGGTTCTAAAATCAAATCTCACAATATTTCAGACTCATAATATTTCTTTACCTTCCAGCTGGAGTCCCTTCCTTGGTGTTTTCTAATGGTAGAGACTTGCTGATTGGTGACATCCATGGCCACAGCCTGCAGACTTTGGTCCATTCGCAAAACAGAGGGGTTGTGGTGGGAGTGGACTTCCACTATAATCTCCGTAAAATCTTCTGGACTGATACCATTCAGAACAAGGTAATTTCTTTTGGTGGTGGTTATTTAGCTGTAGGAAAGATGTGGTTCAGCAATATTGGTTGATTCAATAACACTATGTAACAAATTTTCACTTTTGTCTTGTTCCTGGGTTAAAACCATAATTTCCCATGTTTTCACAACCGGTCAAAAGACAAAAGAGTGGTCTTGACCTCCAAACTTTGGTTTTGTGGTCAGGACAATGAAATTGCAAATGAACCAGTTTTCCCATTCACTGAGTGGTCACTTCTAATTTCTGGACAGTTAAGTCCATTTGTCAGAGTTGTGGTCATCATATGTTCTTTTTGTAATTATTTCAAGAGGGTTCAAACATCATTTCAAACATAATACATATTTTAGTTTTATTGTGACAATGTCAGAACATTGTCACAAATGGCTTTTTTGAGGGGATAAAAGTTGCTGTGCAGCCCACAAAACCAAAGTTTGACTTGAAAAATGGGCTTTTTCTATTGTTTTGCAATAAATGTAGTTGGAAAAAGACATTTATTTGCCAGGAACAAAAATCGTGTTACACAGTGTTATCAATATTGATTGGTGCTGGATTGACCAACATATTGGTCAGTGATTGTTTGATTTGGTTGATATATCTTTTTCCATGATGGTGCAGGGCTGTCACGATGACAGTCATATAACTGCTGCATGTTTTGCTGTATTGTGACCCAGAATCTGCAGTGTGAATTTTTCCTTGCTCAGAAAACATCAGTTCACAAACATTATTTAGCCTCAAGAGCAGACGACTAATGTAAAAAAATAAAAAATAAAAAACCCAAACAAAACTGTATTTGGGTAATTGGGTAACATCAGTAAAATAATAACATTTTACTGATGTTTTTAATTCACCCTTTTGTCATTACCCTTGATGCAACATATTCCTACACAACAGTGCATGCGTGCAAAATCACTGGAAGCATTCCGGTTTGGTGCATAGTCTTTATTCTGCATTATTTGTTTGCTTTCCTTGTGTATCCAAACAAAAATACACTGAACAAACATTAATAACATTTGCAATTTGTCTTGCTGACAGTCCGCTAAACTTTGGTGATCACAGCATAGCCATGTGCCTGATAGATCTGAAATATTAGCACTGAAAATGTGAATCCACAGAGAGAGAAACGTAAACCGGAACTCTTCCAACGATATTGTGAACTTGCACCATTGTGTAGCCACATGTTGCACTATGGGTATTGACAAAACACAGAATGCCATCTGTCTTTTGTTCATTGTTGTAAAAAAAATCCAAAACAGCACTGTGGACAGAGTAACTAATGAGGGATATAAATAGAAGTTACTTGTTTGCTTACTGATATCCTGAACAGTTCTTTGGAACATTTTTTCACCGGTAAAGTCAGTTCCGATCCTTACCCCGACTCTAACTTAACCTAACTTAACCTGATCCACACAGCGACCTGAACTGCAGTGATGCTGTGTGCTTTTTGTTGCCATGAGCATGTGAGGACATTTCTGTTATGTGTGCTAGGCACAACAAATTCTGAGAAAATGTCCTATGTGAGACCTGATGTCAGAACATATTAAATCTATGAGGTTTGAGACCGTCAGATAATTTACATACAATTATCAGTTAAATTACAATTATGTTTGTATTACGAAACTAGTGTCTTCCCTGTGGGAAAATAAAACCTTGTTTATTTATTTATTTACTTATTTTACAATTTCCCACACCAAATGTTATTCTAATCTTTCCTATCCTTCTGTAATTGAGACGTTACGCCAGAGTTACATTTTACGGCGAATAGACCAGGTGCTTGTTTGAGGAACTATTTGACCTGTAGGGCCTCGCCAAGTTGGAATTGTTTTTGCTATCCTTTAAAATATCAGAAATGTTGATACTATAATAAAGGAAGGGCTCCCTTGTGGCTGGGTCATTATGAAGGGGAAGTAGATGAGGAATGTTATCCAAATGGCGTAATCTTGAAACCTGTCTGATATACTGGTATGATGCTCACATACCTGTGTGCAATTTTTGTAACTCGACCTCCCTCAAAGTAATCAGGCCGTATTTGTTTTCAGTGGAACTGTTCATCTATATAAATTCTTTGGCCAGCTGAGAAGTCTTTGTTTGGGCGATGGCTTGGCTTCTCAGTGGTTTGAACAGGAGCCACTCGTCTGAAAGGCTGGCGCTTAGCTTTGACTGGGCATCTCAGCCACCTCCATGGCAGCATGTCAACAGATTAAAACTGGGGAGAGTGCAAACAGGGCATGTGAATGTAACCAGAAAGGTTAAACTACCAAGCTATTTCCACATCTTTGGTTTCGCTTTTAACAGGTCAGTTGAAAATCCTGCTTTTTAGTGATCTGGGTCTAGTTACAAATGAGTTTGAGCTGCTGAGAACTGTAACTCCATGTAAAACACAACAACACTGTGAGCCAATTTATATTTATTGTATTGAAATATTGTGCCCAAACTTTATGAGTAGTAATTGTTTTTTCCTTTCATGCCAGTATCTGTTCATTCTGTACATTTGTACAGTATATTAAATGTCATGTAACTGTTTGACTACTGTAAATTTTGCTTATGTGAATATTAATATCCTTGTATCATCAGGTGTATGTTCTGGGATTATGGTTCCCACATGAATTAGCTTCATTCAACACCAGCTGATTTATTGCTGAGTTTAAGAACCACAGCTTTAAATTCATGAATGCAGTTGACTCGCAAAGACTTCTCTTAAACCATTTTAGTTTGCCTGTTTTTAAAAACTGACTACCCAAGGGCTAATTTTTTGACAACAATGCTATCTTTTGTGGGCAGGTGTTGTCTGTGAACATGGATGGCTCCAACATGCAGGTGGTTTTAAATGTATCAGTTGACTACCCTGAGAACTTGGCCGTGGATTGGGTGAACAATAAACTGTATGTGGTGGAGGCCAGCGTCAACCGGATTGACATGGCGGACTTTGATGGAGGTAACCGGGTCACGCTCATCACTGAAAATCTGGGAAACCCAAGAGGACTGGCGGTGGACCCCACTGTTGGGTAAGTACAGCTCTTAATTATCATTCATCTGCTCATTCCCAATCCATCCATACAGTATGCCATACTTCATTGGTGTAAAATAACAAGTGTGTGTGTAAGATTAGCAGATTGTCCCGGGGGGATTAGTGAGGTGCAATGAGAGTGTTGGCCCCCATTGTAATCCAATATTATAGTTTAAGGAGGAAGGAGAAACAGATGTCTAAAGATCAGTTGCCCTGTGTAATTTTACATACAATTCTATAATAAGACATTTGGATCTTATCATGGAATTGTGTGGCATAATGCGATGTTGTGGAATCAGAAAACCTCTGTTTTGTTGTAACAAACAACACCTGAACACTGACTGAATTTTTTCTACTCCCCTTTCCCAGGTATATGTTCTTCTCAGACTGGGAGGCACTGAACGGCCAACCAGGACTGGAGCGAGCCTTTATGGATGGCTCCAATCGCTATGGAATCATTGGAAACAAACTGGGCTGGCCAGCTGGTATCACACTGGACATCGAAGCGAAGCGTATCTACTGGGTTGACAGTCGCTATGACTACATTGAAACTGCAACATACGACGGTCTTCACCGGTAATTACATATATATATATAAATAAGATATACACATATAGTAAGATATACATTTAAGTACATTATGTATCAAGTTCCCCATTTATTTATGTTTTAGGAAAACAGTTGTCCATGGAGGAGCGGTGATCCCACACCCATTTGGCATCAGTTTATTTGAGCACAATGTGTATTTCACGGACTGGACCAAAATGGCTGTGATGAAAGCCAACAAGTTCACTGACAGCAGTCCTCAGGTGGTTTATGGAACATCGCAGACTCCACATGGCGTATCAGTGATACATCAGCTGAAACAGCCACACGGTAAAACCCACATTGTGTATGTGTGTTGTGTATATGTGCAAAGATGTAATCATGCTTTGTGTGATGTAGTGTAATTGCCAATGCTATTATGGGAAGATCTATAATTCGTATCATAATGCATTCACTAGCCAATTCAGTAGGTACAGGTGATCAGTTGATAATTAAATCAGTTATCTAATCAGCGAATCACATGGCAGAAACACAATGGGCCTCATTCACAAACCGTTCTTAAGAACAAATTTGTTCCTAAGTCCTGCTTACGAAGTTTTTAGGATGATAGTGGCATTCATGAATGTTTTCCTATCCAGGATTTGTTCTTAGGTAAGAACAAATCCTATGAACACTCAGGAGTACTCTTACTCACATTTCAGTGCTGACATGGTGTCATATTGGTTGCGTTGTCTGCTTATGTGACGTTCATTAAAACGCGATATTGCAGTGATATTTCCGTGATATCTCTGTTCATGATTATATGCAGCTGGTCTGCTCTGTGTCAGCCTGATCCCGTCAGATCTCAGAAGCTAAGCAGTGCAGGACCTGGTTAGTACTTGGATGGGAGACCTCTTCGGAACACCAGCGGCTGTGTGTGTTTCTCCGGGTAAAACTGGAGTTGCGTCAGGAAGGGCATCCGGTGTAAAACGTGCCAAATACCGATGCGGGTCTGACTGTATCCCCTGTGGTGACCCCGAACAAAAACAGAAGCAGCCGAAAGGACAACAACAACAACAACAACAACATCTCTGTTCATG
>CABFOU010304314.1:0-13329 GCA_900660325.1 Opsanus beta
CATCTACACACACGCGCGCACACACACGCACACACACTATAAGTCTTCTTTGAATAATTTGCATAATCAGTTCTTAGCAATTCTATATTGAATTATCTTTATTTCACTTTAGAGAAAAAAAAGAAATCAGCCAAGTTGTAATACTTTTACTGAGCATTTTTTAAAATGAACTCTCTGCCTTTAAATGATAACTTTTAATTAAAACAAGTACTTAATAATTAAACAATCTGACAGAACTGGGCTCTGAACTGTCAGTTTGATGAGCTTCACACTTCAACGGTCACACAGTACGTATCATTTATAATTTCATAAGAACAATAATAGCAGTAATACTTTTGAAAAAAATGTATCCTAACAGATGAGGCAGTTGTTCTTTTCTTACCTGTGCCCAGTATCGTGACCATCACAAACACCAGAGTTTGGTAAATCCACATGTTTGTCCTCATGGTTGGTAACTTTGCAGGTTAGAATCCACAGGGAATTTATTTTTTCCTTCTTCTACTTTTTTAATCACGTTGCGGCTGACTCCGTGGTTTGGTGAAATCCACAGTGTGACGATGATGACCAGGAGCAGCTTTGGCCGTCCTCACACTGATGCCACCTTTCCCAAACAGCACACGACCTCGGTTCAACCCCCTTTTACTTCAGTTTGTTCTCCTCAACTCTCAGCGCCTCTCCTCGGCGCCGTCAAGCCCGCTACCCAAACAGCAGCGCAATTTCCGGCGGGTATTTTCAAAATAAAATCCGAAGCCGCTCATCTCGTTCTCTACTTTGCTCCAAAGTAAAAGAAGTCCTGAATGGCGGGGTTTGTGGTGAACGAAGGCTAAATCTCGACACATGAACCCTCACACATAAATGGCGGAACGGAGTAAAGATTCACCTGTAGTTACTATTAAGGAAGTGGCTAGTTGTATTACTAATCCCAAATTCTATTCATAAGTAGTGCAGCCTTGTTAAGGTTATGGTTATGGTTAGGGGTAACTGTTATGGTGGTTGTGGTTGACGTAGTTAGGTTAGGGGTACATAGTATCAATAGCAAATACATGTACAAGTACATAGCCCTATGATCACGTGACCTACACTGACAAATGAGAGAGATGCGTACAAAAAGAAGTTCCCGATAGCGATACTTCCCGTTAGGTCAGGAATGTGGTCACGTGGGTTTGTTGACGGATCTGGAAGCCTACAAAGACCTTCGTTGTGGGTTAGCTTAGAGAAATACCTTTCTTTTGCGGTGCTATCTAGGTTTCAAACGTATTCAGAGACCACTGAATCGCTTCCTGAACTTGAAGACACTATACTTTCTCTCTTTCGTGGTATCAGTTTACATGTGTTCTTTCCAACAATGTCAATGCGCACGCTTGTGATGTCAATGTTTGGTTAAACAAGAAGTATTGCTATACAAATGCGGCTACGTACAGATAGCCACTGCCTACTACTGATCAATAATATGAAGTCATATTACCTTTGCATTGATCACATAACTATGCTGCGTTTCAGGGCCTTGACATGCAACGTGTGTTTGACATAATTCAGGTCTCAATGGTGGCTATGTTAACTGTTAACATTAATATTGTCATAAAATTTAAGTGTCCAAAGAACAGCATTTGAAACAAAAAAAGGTAAAAAACAAACAAACAAAAAAACAAGTAGATTTTGGATGTCAGAGAACTCAAAGAATTTAATTAAGTCCAACTTGCAAAAACCTGTTTCATCACAAGCTATCAACTGCTGTGTGTAATTAACCATATAATAAATATAATTAACTCCATTTAACTTGTCTTTTCCACTCGGATTAGTGCACACAGCAAAAATTCCCAACACCTGTCTTGCTTTGGAAAGCTTCGAGCATAGCCTTGGCAGGTAGGGTGTGCTGGAGGTGCTGCAGCACCCCCTACCAGATGGCACAAAGATAACAATAAAATAAATTAATAACCTTATTAAAACATTTAAAAATGTTTTCCTGTTGTTATTTACACAACAATTTCATGTTTGATGATGTTTTTGACAGTAATTCTGAATAAGTATTCTATAATACTATAGCTTACAGTGGAATCTGGTAACATTAGTTGTTCTAGAATCTATTGATTTGTTGATGCTGATGATGCGTGTCTGTATCCTGTCACAGAGTAGGTGGTTTAAATGAAATATGGTAAATTTTTGGACATTTAAATTGAATGTGAAAGTGAAACTTTGGATTGTTACTGTAAGTTAATACAGGCTGAGACTGGATCTATGCCAAGTGCGCAAGGACTTATGGGTCCCTGAAATTGGAAATTTAATTCAAACAGTTTGAAGCCAATTTGGATTAAAAATGGCGGGATGCTTGTGGATTAGTCAAATTTAAGGTAATTTGATGTAGTTTTCAATAGAACTGATGACATTTGAAGGCCACACAAATTCATAAGTCATTGACTGAAGTTGGAATCAAATGTGTAAGGGGCGGGTGGTGCACTCCCAGAGTGCCCCTTGTTGTTTTTTATTTGTTTTGTTTGTCAGCAACAGTAGGTGACATTGCGCAATAATCATGTTCACTGATGGAGTTTCTTAGTTTGGTCTCTTTTGGTTTCGAAGCTTCAGTAAACCGTGATGAAAGGAAAAGCCTCTTGCACGGTGGCATTGACTTGTTAGGCTGGCTTCCTTTGTGTTGTGGGTGTGGCTTTTGTCTTAAGCTGCGATTTGATCATTTCGTGGGTGGATACCGGTAATACATACGGAGTGCACTAATTACACTTAAATATGCTAATTTTACAGCTATGGCAACGACAACAGTGGCAACAATAACAGCAACAACACCATTAACGGGCTGGAACAGGCTGGAAAATTTAAACACCCATTAGCACTCACCCCACAAATGCCATCAGGGAGCAGCACAACAACCTGCACACAGCAGTCAATACATGAATGACACTGCAACTTAAAATGATGTGCACCACAACATCCCGTGACTGTCAACATGGTCATCAACAACTAATGCATAAATAAAATCAGTGTATCACAAATGTAACACAAAATATCAATGACTAAAAGCTGAAGGAGTCAACTGGATGAGTGGTCGAACATCTGGAAGACCAACAAGAAACCCAGTTGTTGCAGAGTAAACTTTTAGAAGTCTCTCA
This sequence comes from Opsanus beta, assembly GCA_900660325.1. NCBI lineage: Eukaryota > Metazoa > Chordata > Actinopteri > Batrachoidiformes > Batrachoididae > Opsanus > Opsanus beta. Next base: position 3,120 of record CABFOU010304314.1, read on the forward strand.
CCTGGATGACTGGCAACCTTCATCCGCAAAATATCAATACACACAGCGGATTGCACAGCGGATTTGATGTGGATCTAAAAGTTCACTGGGACCAAGTTTTATGCCAGATGCCTTTTGCTGATGCAACTCCAGAGTCACAGTCAGGCCCGTAAGTACTTGGACAGTGCAATTGTTTTATAATTTCACCTCTGTATGCCACCATAATGGATTTTACATGAAACAATCGAGATGTGCTTTTAGTGTAGCCTTTTGGATTTAATTCAAGGGGTTGAACAAACTTATCATATTAACCATTTTGGAATTACAGCCATTTGTATATACAGTCCCTCCATTTTCAGAGTCCATAAGTATCTGGACACACTAAACAAAAGGGTTACTTTTAATGCAAACCATCACTTTTACATCCACCAGGGTATAGACACTTGAACACTCTAAAGTCACCGAATAAGTCTTAAACGTCATTTACATCATTAAAAATGCAAACAGGGTGTTACTGTATGGTGCGACTGTGCATATTAAATGGCTATAATTCGAAAATAGTTAACATAATACACCCCTTGAATTAAAGCCAAACATCTACACTACAAGCACATATTGATTGTTTCAATTGATCTCCATTGTGGTAGTGTACAAATGCAAAATTACAAAAATTGTGTTACTGTCTGTCATGTCACATTGAAAAAATACATTATTTAAAAATTCCAAGCTGTATTTGAAGAAAGCATAAAGGAGATGGTTCAAAATAGATTTTGCTTAATTTCTGCGTCTCACTATATCTTTTCTGCATTGAAATATTTCTTGTATTAGTTTTGTGTATTTTTTTCATAGAAATTAGAAGATTCAGTGTTTAAATTGCGTTTGTGTGTTATCACCTTATTTCTTTTATTTTATAGACTTGTACAATTAGCAATACTAAAACAGGAAAATTATTAAAAACCGTGTCTGTCCATGAAGTAGCAGAAATGGAATAGTAAATCTGACACTCTTATGCTCTGGCTCTGGTTGTTCTAACACCCTGGGTTCTAATACATCAAGAAATCAAAAATAAACTTGGACTTTAACTGAATCTAGACCCAGTAACAACACTTCATGGCCTTCCAACTGCACATGGGACGACTAAAATCCATTTATATAATACTGGCCAGAATAAATATTTTGCTACATTGCTACGAGTCTCAAAGCTCTTTTTGTTAGGCTTCGGGATCAACTGAGTATGTGGCACTTGAATGTCTGGCATACACTATAAATCAAGTCAGTTCAGGGACCATGCACAGATACTGCATGTCCCATCGTCAACCACACTATGGAACTGCATTGGGCCTTGGATGGCAACAACCCAGGCAGACAATCGGTCCAGCCAGATGATAACTGGACATCCCCTTGGCCTTTTCTACTCACTGGAGTCCTCAATACTGAAGTACCCTATTTGCTGGATCATGCCCAGAGAAATCCATCACATGACCAAAATTTCATAGCCAACGTTCCCTTCCAAGGGACCTCGTGCCAAAGACATCCACTCCTAGCGTTAGGCCACTGGTTAGTGTCCAATTCTCAGAACCATACAGGAACACAGGAAGCACCAGGACCCTAAAGACCTGGACCTTTGTTGTCCTTCAAAAACACTGGCATCACCAAACAATTCTGTCCAGGGATCTTCGCAGGCATCGTCACTCCAGAGTTACAAATACTCTACAAGTTTGACATGTTTCACTGCATACAGATACACTTCTGATGGCTCAGTCCAGGAAATCATTTAAAGCCTGGATTTTAGTTTTGATCCAGGACGATCGCAAACCCAGACACTATGACTCCTCACTCAGCTTCTCACGTGCTGCAGTCAAGGCATCCAGCGATTCCACATATGACAGCATTGTCTGCAAAGTCAAGGTCAATAAACCTAAGAGGATTTGTTTTTGTAATTTGTGAGCAAAATGGCACCATTTTTTTTAATGAGGTTTTGGTACCCCATCTTGGTAGATGGGGTACTATGTGGCACCAGTGGTTGGCACACTTGTGTACCACCAAGAAGGCACCCTGTTCAAGGCAACCTATGCCCCATTCTCCTTGTACACCTGGTGTTTCATCAACAAAGGCATCCGGCATAACACATGAGCCAAATCAACATGCAGAGCAAAATGGAAGAAGCCAAAAGAAATTAGTCTTGTCCCAGGATTACAAATATGCACAAAGCTTATTCTTTTATGCAGGCAGCATGGGTGATGACATTTATGGCCGACAGTCAAAAACAGAGCAGGTTTTTTTTGTTTTGTTTTAAGAGGAACAACTCTCTCTGACCCGTCAGCCCCCTGCTTTCAGTTCAGCAGCGAACCCAGGTGGGACGCACTGCACCCATTTGGCACACCATAGCGCCTGTGCACTCAGCGGGTTAGCCATTTGTAAAACATGTAAAAGTTCTAAAATGAGCTTCTTGAAGTGCCATTGAGCAACACACTGAAACTGAACCAATTACTGTCATTGTACTGGCTTTGAACTCCTGCCAGTTGGATGATGAGAAGAAGCCCTGAGGCATTCAGAGTTTCTGTTCCGTTCAATTTCCAATGTAGATTTGTAAATTAATTTATTTCAGAAACAATACTGTAATCCTTTCAGTGAGGTAATTCATGAGCTGACAAGTGGTAAAGAAGCAGAAATGTTTGTGTGGCCGGTTAGGGTGTGTGCACATTGAAATGGGAGGGTCGGGACAGACCTTTTACATTTGCTAAAGGCCTCTGAATCTTCATTACTTACCGATGAGACACACCTGGTGAGATGACAGTGAATAATTGTTGAGATGCTGTGTGAGGCCACACCTGGACAATTTTGCAAGGTCAACCAGGTTTATCTGCCAATGAACATGGGTGGAGGTTACCGTACTTGATCACTTGGGCTTGCGTACAAGATTTTACAAAAAATAATTGTTGGAATTTGTGCAAAGAGATGACCTGTGTGTCAGGGAAGAGTCGCTAATGTCACCTGAGAAAAGCATTCTCTTTTTTTCAGGCCTTTGTAACAATGGCGTTGACACATGACTGAGTGCTTTCCAGTTTTTAATTAGAACAAGATTCTCTGTTTGTAGGTTTATGCATTTTGAGCTATGACAGTGTTTGTGCCTTTTCAATTGGCGCTGCAATGAATCCTTCACCTTGGACGAGGTAGACTCCAGGCACATGCACGAGGTAGGTGGTAGGTAGGTAGGTGGAAGCTACAGATTTAAAACCATTTTTTCCTGGGCAATTGTTTTTTTGGTTTTTTTTACTGTTGCTCTCATGGTTAGGATCAAAGACAGGATTATTACATAACTCTTGCCTTCAGCCTCCCCCTGGAAAGTTACAGTGACTGCAGGATGAGATTCACTGACAACTGGGAAAGACAACAAAGCGGGATCCTTTCGGGGGCAAAAGCCCATTCATGAGCTCAGGCAGTATCTATGGTAGTATCTGTCTAGCTGACCTAGGTTTGTTTCACAGTAGCTATGTTCCTTGTCAAGTTAGTGGGACTATTCCCTGTGTGGCTGGACTCTGGTATCATCACCTCCACCCCCCAGGTGGTGCAAGGCTGCTGGCATTTGGTGGGTAGACTTGAATGGTACTATCCTTGGTCCCACTGCACTGTACTGTATATTTGAATAAGATATTGTATATTACAGTTACTCTTGTAAAAATTACTTCAGTTATCCAGTTACCTATAGCCAAAAAGTTACTTTACAAAATTAGTTACTTTGTTACTTCAGTAGTCAAGGCAGGGGTGGTGGCCAAGTGGGTAGTGTACTTGGATTCAGTGTAGAAGGTTCCTGGTTCAAACCTCACCCCTGCCACATTTCTCCATGTAATGTGGAGGTGTGTCAGGAAGGGTGTCCGGTGTAAAATTTGTGTATGCAGATTTGCTGTGGTGACCCTGAGTGCAAACAAGGGAGCAGCTGAAGGGACTTTCTTTTACTTTTTGTTATTTCTATAGTTACCTTCAGTCATTCAGTTACATTTACTTGTCTTCGATCAATGGGTACTGGCCTTGGTTGTGGCAGCAATTGGTGACAGACTGGTATCTGATCCAGGGGGAGTTGTTGACTGTCATTCGCTTCATGTTAAGGAATCCAGGGATAAGCATGGGTACCAATGGGCCTAAATGGGGAGGTGATGGTTGAGTGGATAAGCGTTGGGCTCGAGACCAGAGGATCCTCAGGTGAAGCCCCAGCTAGACAATCACTAAGGGCTCCTTAATCCCCGAGTTGCTCCTGGTGTGGAGTTAGCGCCTTGCATGGCAGTACCCTGACATCTGTGTGTGTGTGTGTGTGTGAATGCAAGGCATCATTGTAAAGCACTTTGAGCTTCTGATTCAGCTGGAAAAGCGCTATATAAAAGCAGTCCATTTAAATACATACATACATACATACCATCAGTGGGCACATTATAGCAATCATCTGACTTGGTCTGTGGGCTGCTTCCAAAGTCCTTGGGGGCTGTGCTCAGCCCACTGGCCTTGGTTATGACATTTGTAAGTTATAGGGGAAACACCAAGAGTCCATTTCTATTCACAGTACATTCCAATTCCACATTTGAGACAGACGTGGTCAAAGCTGCTATAAAGAAGAAATACAGGCCTCACATTATATATCAAGAATACTACTGGCAACACCAAACTACACCATGCAACTAATACCCCACTTTTAGTCTAGCAATAATAGAGTGATTATAGAAGACTAAAGGTACCATAAAGGTTCAATAAGGTCAATATAAAGCTTATACTCTGGACTACAGACACTGTGCAACTCCCTATAGGGATATTGTAAAACATGAAATGTGTGTATGTGTGTGTGTAGGCATGGGCAGCTGGAAGTGATCCTATTTCGATGCCAGCGTACAAGACTTTTGTTGGACCGTAACCCTTATTTCACAGGAAATCCACACTTCAGCCGTTAACGGGCGGTGGGCTTAAAGCCCTCCAGAGAGAGCAGCGGGGGAAGAAATGGTTTGAGGTAAATGCCAGACGGCCGGCCCGCTCTCATTAGGAAATGTGCGGGCCATTTTTTTCTTTGGGCCATTTCTAAAACTTTGGTCTGTGATGTGTATGTGTAGGAAAGTACCAGCAGGTGTAGAGGTGTGTGTGCATTGGGGGCTGCAAACAGCCGCTAGAGGCCTAGGCAGCAGGCACCGAGGTGTACTTTTCACCATGCGGGGCACACACGTTGCGCCCGCAGTGTCAATCAGCGTCAAAGCAAAGAAGAAATCCAGACGCCCAGAAAATCTGTCTTGGAGGAAATTTTTGTAGATTGGTACCTTTTGAACTGCAGCTAGACATGTCCCATGTGCCCCACAAACCTCAGGTAAATAAGTTAGGTTTGACAGCTGATTATGCATTGAAGGCAAATATGTTGGAAGTGGGAGCGCTCTGCTCTTTGGGAGTATTACCTTCCCTGATTGTTATGTTAAAAAAAATTTCTCTTTAAACGCCCCGGGCCTATCAAGGAGGAATTCAGAATGTCATTCATTCCAAAGCTTTTTTAATTAGGGCACGGAATTTTAAAGCCCTAATTACTGAAGAACAACCACATGCAACTGACACTGTAATTTTCATAACTGCCATAACAATAGGTCCCATTTCAACACCGTCGCGACTTCTCACCATGCAGAAACCTGACACCAAAATGAAATTAAACTAATTGTTAATCACGGCTAACGACTTCCAGCAGGGTTGTGCCATCGGTCCAAAAGGATACCACACGGGATTATATCTTTGCTTTGTTTGTGTGAATAAATCTGGAATTTCAAGCACAGTCTGACAGCCTGGAGTTGTAAAAATGAAAAGAGCTCCGCTGTCATGACGAGAGAGAAACACGGGTCACAGTGATTCAGAGGATCTGCATGCAGTCTGCAAACACATTCACACAAGTGGCTTCACGTGCACAGCTGTCTGCTCTTTTCCAACTGTACTTCCCCCCAGAAAACTCTTTGTGTGCAAAACAAGTATTTTATGAGGTCGGTAGATGATGTGAGAAAGAATAAGAGGAGCAACACAGAGGTGTGTCGTGTTCATCATCAGCGGAGGGGGGGAGGAAATACAAACTAAATAAATTAAATATAAAATTAGTTCAGGTGCCATTCTGGAAACTTCAATCAGTGTTTAACAGCACTACATATAGTGTGACGTATCCTTTAAAAAATAAAACATAAAATAAATAAGTTTATGTGCTTTCACCATATTATTGTGCAAAAAAAGTGCTGAATGTCTACAGCAATAACGTTGAGTATTTCCTGGCTCCAGCTTCTCAAATATGAGGATTTCTGCTTGCATATGTTTTATTTATTTAGTTTTTCTAAGGCAGATTTCTCAAAAATAAATAAACATTGGGAGTCTTCTGGAATAATTTTGAAGATGAATGCATTTAAAAAAAGTACTGTAAAGTTAAGCGTATGAATAGGATTTTTTTTAATATATATATTTTTTTTATTTCCTTAGGAGAAGACATGCATTCTAAGTTGTTGTGAGGGAGGTTCAGATACAAAATCTGAGCTGGGAAATTTCAAAATAATTTTTAACATTGTAAGATAAGGCCTTTATAAAATGAACTGATTTATGCAAAAAATGTAGAAAGGGATAATGCCATTTTGGGAATGTATAGACCAGATTTGAATAAAAGGGGAAATCACAGCTGAGGACATGGAGTGGGCTGTCTATTAACCAAATGATCGGTAGAGCGATTTTCCAGTGTGCATGAACTGCACACCGGGACCAGTTTGCGCAAGATATCTGCTTTATGCTAAACACTTAATGGTTTGGGCTGGAACATTTTTTGGGAGTGTGGGTGCATAACGGACTTGCAAGGCTCCCTGTGCCGAGAAAGGTACTTACAAGGATCCCTCTTAACAGGGTTCAGTCCCAACTATGTGCTACTCAGCAACAGAAGCACACCCAAGAAGTCAACCATCAACTGCATCCTAGCTCTGTGAGCGCTTGTGTCAACAGTGCTTCTTTGCAGGAGTTAAAAAAGACAAACATGCATATCCCACCTGCAATCTGTCATATTTTGAATGCTTTCATCAGAGGAGGAGGTGAGATCTGTGTTGTCTCACTTTGTGACTAAGATTTAAAGAATTTTACCTGAACTCACCTCATCAGTGAACTGAAGACTTAGGCGTTCAGGTGAGCACGTGTTGACCTGAGGCATCATCATTAACAACTCGGACCATTCCAACTATATATTTTATACCTTTCGTCCTAATTACTTTACACCCAGCTGCCCAGCTAGCACTCCCCTGTCCCGCTTGCCTCCTTTCCTCCACATGAAGGGGGCTAATCACCGGTGTGATCTCCTCCTTTTGACCTCTGAACCCCCCAACACTAGAATAACAACTTCCATACCAGCTCCCCAACCCCTCAGTGCTTTCCCCCAAATTAGGAGGGTGCTTTTCCCCTTGCAGATGACAGATGAGGGGTCAGGGGGTTGCTGGACCCCCTGGCTAGTTTTGCATCATGCCCATCGGGGGATGAAACGGGAGGATGTCCGAGCTTGGTGAGTGACAAAAAGAAGACTGAGAATTTGCAGTCATGCTGACATGGATAAATGACTGTCAGAGAACTGGGCATGGCAGAGAAAGGGGCGCAAAGAGTGCGCAAGTTAGCTTTTGAGATGAACCTGCAATAAGGGGATAAGGCTGCACCTGAGGAGAAGCCACAAAAAAAAAAGAAGAAAAAAAAAGTGTGACATGAAATTAAGAGTGAGAGATCAGGCAGTGAGACTGAATGGAATCGGGAAAGGAAAAAAGACGGTGTGACAAGGCAGCGTTGACTGAGCTGAAAGGCTGCAGCGGGCCTTTTACCTCTGCTGCAATAAAAGCAGAGCTGCAGTCCAATGAATCAAGGCGTTGGGGGCTTTCCTCTCTCTGTTGTGTGTTATGTCCACTGCTAATGGCCCGCAGATGTGGAGGTATTTCACAAGTGTGGCTTTGGAAAACATTCCCGCACATAAATCCAATTAGGCCGGACCTGCACACGAGCTTGCTAGCAAGCAGGCGAGAACGTTCACAACTGACCAAACGCTCCACAGACCCAGCTAGCTTAAGTAATCAGGGTTTTTTTTTGTTTGTTTGTTTTTTTACAGACCAACATGTTGACTTAGTAAATGCAAAAGACTTTCTAAGCTAATGTAAACCTAAACCGAAATTCAGGACTTTGGCTATTTGGGTTTGTCTGGTTTTGAGGATGTGGTGGACAACTTGCTTTGAGAGTTTACATTGAGGTTTTTTCCTTCTCACCTGTACAAATTGACTTAAAGAGTGATACAGGATTCTGTGAAAGATATATCTAACCTACAACAAGATCATTGTTATAAGACTTGGAACAGAGAGCTTGACATCATGCCAAAGATGTGTGTCATCTTTTGGAAATACTCATCTCACCAGTTTACCTGCCTTGCGATGAGGCAAAACAGAAAGAAAAAAAGAACTCTCTGCCAAGCAGGCAGCGACATTACAATAATTTTTTTACTCTAACAACAATTAAAAGCAACCGTCACTACTTAAAAGTCAGCTAATTGTGTTATGAGAAAAACGGTGAGATGATCTCCAGCTTATGTGTGTGTGCAGTTGTTTAACTCAGTATGTCGTTGCCTTGCAGAAGTGGCCCAAAATATTTTGCTTCACACCCTTTGGCTGCAGTCAGACCTGAAAAATAGCAACATGAATTTTAGCGACTGAAACACCTACCATATTTGTCACATTTTACTTGTAAGATAAAATATCTAATTTTCAGGCTGAATGGCATAACTGTTTAGTAAATATCTAATGATGCAGCATTATTATCATGATTAATACCAGTAGAATATGTTTTCATTCACAAGATAGCTTAACAAGTCTTATTTTTGAGCCAGCAACATGCTAACAATCAAAGCTATCTGGAGCGCTATTATTATTTAGCTCTGCTTTAAAAAGAACGTTAATTGTAAGCGTGACAGGCGACATTTTGCTTCATGACCTTTAGCTACCAGGAAATAACATGATTTCTAGCTATTGAAAGATGTATTGTCATTAGACGGAAACTAGCATTTGCATTTATGTTTCGCTTCACACCCTTTGGCTGCAGTCAGCTCAGAAAAAAATAGCAACATGAATTTTAGCGACTGAAACACCTAGCATGTTTTTTTCCATTTTACTTGTCAGGTAAAATATCTAACTTTCAGGCTGAATGGCATAACTGTCAAGTAAATATCTAACGATGCAGCATTATTATCATGATTAATATCAGTAGAATATGTTTTCATTCACAAGCTAGTTTAAGAAGTCTATTTTTGATCAAGCTACATGTTAACAAGCAAAGCTAGCTGGAGAGCTATTATTATTTAGCTCTTCTTTAAAAAGAACACTAATTGCAAGCATGACACGCCAAATTTTGCTTCATGACCTTTAGCTACCAGGAAATAAGATTATTTAGCTATTGAAAGATAACTACAGGGATGAATTGTATATCATCTGACGGAAACTAGTGTTGCCATTTTTTCCATTTTTAGTAACTAGTTAGTAACTATGCTGGCTGCATTGTTTAGCATAAATGGAGCTAGCCAACTGTTCTCAACATAGTTTTCTTTTTACGTTAGCCTGTATTTCAAACATTGATGAGGTTGGTGGACCAACATTAACAGGTACGTATTTTTACCCTCTGCTTGCAAAACAAAGAGACTACAGTACATTAGACTTTAATCGCCTGCCGCTGGTAAGTCTCTCCACCATTCAAATATGTGGAGGAGGTTCAGATGAAGACATGAAGTGAACTCGGCAACAAGTCAGTGCAAGTAGAAAATATTTTAATTTAATGCAGACAAATCAACATCATAAACACGTTATAGACTCTGGTAAGTAATAATATTGAAAACAGCATAAACATCAAAAAATCATACTCAGAATAGACATCAAATAATCAAAATCATAACATGATAAAGAATGAAAACATAACCACTTACCCCCCCCCCCCTTTTTTTTTTTAAAGTTTCTGTTCCAGAACATTAAAAATATAAAGTTTCTCATTTCATTTTTGTTTCTAGTGATATATTGTTAATTATCCCTTGACTTGTTTGAGGAAAACTGGCTGTAAAGGGGATGATTTGCACTATTAATACCTATATTTAATATACAATGCATCCGGAAAGTATTCACAGTGCTTCACTTTTTCCATATTTTATGTTACAGCCTTATTGCAAAATGGAGTAAATTCATTTGTTTCC
>CABFOU010304318.1:0-10509 GCA_900660325.1 Opsanus beta
GCACCCTGACATTGGTGTGTGTGTGAATGGGTGAATGCGAGGCATCAATGTAAAGCGCTTTGAGCTTCTGATATCGATGGAAAAAGCGTTATATAAATGCAGTCCATTTACCATATTTTAATATGTATATGTCAGGTACATTGCATCATACAATTTTTACTCCATAATACTGGTATCGGCCCTCCAAAAAAATCCATAATCGGTCAGGCTCTAACGCACAGTTCCTCCAATCACAGCTACAGAAGGCTGTAACTCCTTGGGAGTTGTCATGAGTGTCTTGGTGGCTTCCCTCACAAAGGCAAATTTTTTTTTTAGAAAAACTTGTCACTATCCAACTGCTTATAGACCGTCCAGCCGACAGCCCAGCCGGGTTTAAAGGCTGCTGAACGCTGGATACACATTTTTCAACGGAAAATGAGATTTTTTTTTTTGTTCTCCTCTTAACAAACACCTCGCTCGCTGTACTTTTGTGGAACTTTAGCTTCCTACCATGGCCACGAGTTGTTGAGTCTGAGCCGCCGCCACCAGCTCCGTCCGGGGCCGCTTAGCCGCAACAGCCACAACCGCCATGTCCGCCTCTTCTTTTTTTTGTTGCTTCAATTACGTTTAATTCAAAAACAACAACACAAAAAAAGCCAGCTAGTGCGCCTTTATTTTAGAAAAAAAATGACCGGATTCTTTTAACGGGGAAACCATTCAGTACCAAAATAGTGCTTCCGTAACGTACCAGGCGTGTGATTGGTCCATATTCACACTGGCAGCAATGATTGGCCGGCTGTCTTCACGTGAAACTCGTGCGCTCCGGATGTAGTAGTCAGTACTGTATGCTAAGAGCTAAGGTAACAATATATATATGTTTTTTTTCCCTTCTGTAAAATAAGCAAATTTTTATTCAGTGCTTTTCTGTCTGCTCATAATGTGTTGGCTTTCCGTTTTACCACGCTAGTTAGACGCAACATATTGCTTTAATATAACGTTAGCTTTAGCAGTCAGTCAAAACTGCTGCTAACACGATATTCAGATATCGTGTTGTTGTAGCAATAACCAAAACCAAAGCTATTCACTTTGCAATAATATTAAAAAAAAAGACAAGTTGAAAATCTTCAAGCATAGGAAGTTAGAAGTAGAAACTGTCAGGTTTATTTAAAAAAAAATGATTATCATCACTCTTTTCAGTTTTAATTTAGATACTTGTGGTGGACCTCCATTGAGTCAATGGCTGATTGTGAAGGTGAAAGATCGGAGCCTGCTGGACTGGACGGTCTGCCTCCAATGTTCAGTATTTCCAAAGGGGAGGTGGTGTCTGTGCAAACCTATGGAGCATTTGTTCGTCTGCCTGGATATAAGAAGCAGGGTGAGTGAGCTTTATTTTTGTGGGTGTGTTTTTACAGACATTTGCAGGCAAATATGTGCCTAATCTTAAATCAAGCAAACTGTAACAGGGAGTAGAATAACTATAAATACTGTAACACTGTTACAAAAAAATACAAGCCACAAAACCATTTATAGCAGAGGGAATAATTTCCAAAACAAACTTGTATATTAAAATATTTGTTAAATAGATAAGTAAAAGAAGGCACATGGCAGGATGAAGAAATAAGACAAGATGTAGAGCAGAGAGGGGACAAAGAAAGATGGCTGGCGAGAAAAGGATCTGATTGAATGGATGGAAGTTCTTAAATCTTTATAATTTTTTTTTAAGTCATGTAAATCATTGTGCTTCTCATGTTAACCACTGGGGAGCGAACTGAGGCTACTCCATGGTAACCAAAGTCCTTTCTGCATGTGCTCACACGCTGACGTATGGTGTTGGCATGTTTATAAATTCCATCACACTTGTAAAACAGTCTGCAACAAGATGTGTTCTAGTCCATAGATACGTTTATAAGTGGCTTCAATGTCAATGACTCAGTGAAGAGTTCAGAATGAATCAGATGTAAACACACTTTGTTGTAATTATAGTTTTTTCTGCAACATCACACAGGAGTTTGCTTGTTATGGTGTGAAGCTAGAATGCTGCAGTAGGCTTTAGATGATTATGTAAAGTCACAAATTTCAGCAGCATCATTTGTTTTAAATTCCCTGCAATTAGCAGGGCAAGTGTACAGTTAGTGGAGTTAGTGAGTGGGTCTGCAAAATTCTGTCCCTCTGTAAAACCTCTTCATATTCAGCTCTGAAATTTTGGGTTCTGATAGGTACGTGATGTTGGCATCTTCTAATGTGCAAAAATGAAATAAGGCCCAGATGGCATGTCGCCCTCCTTCCTGAAAATCTGCACTGAGCAGCTGCCCCCCATATTCACCCAGATCTTCAACAGATCGATGGAGCTGTGTGAAGTCCCATCCTGCTTCAAATACTCCACAATCATCCCATTTTCCAGGAAATAGTCCATCTCAGGCTTAAATGATTACAGGCCTTTTGCTCTGACGTCCGTGGTCATGAAATCCTTTCGAAGACTGGTGCTTAGCCACCTGAGGGTCATCACAGGATCCCTGCTGGATCCCATGCAGTTAGCCTATCGGGCAAACAGGTCAGTCAAGGATGCGGTCAGCATAAGGTTGCATCACATCCTGGAACACCTTGACTCTGCAGGGACATATGCTAGGATCTTGTTTGTGGACTTCAGTTTGGCATTCAACACTATCGTCCCTGAAGTCCTAAAATCCAGACTGACCCAACTCACTGTGCCAGGCTCTATCTGTCAGTGAATCACGAACTTCATGACGGACAGGAGACCGGAGGTGAGGCTGGAAAATTCACATCCAGAACCTTTACAACCAGCACTGGCACCACCCCCCAGGGGTGTGTGCTCTCCCCACTGCTCTTCTCCCTTTATACCAATGACTGCTCATCAACTCCTGAAGTTTGCAGATGTCACTACAGTCATCGGCCTCATCCGAGATGGGGACAAGTGTGATTACAGACGGGAGGTGGAACGGCTGGTCCTCTGTTCTGGTCAGAACAACCTGGGGGTGAACATGCTCAAGACTGTGGAGATGACAGTGGACTTCAAGAGGAGCCCCCAACAGTGCACCCCATCATCATTCTCAATAACACTCTGTCCATGGTGGAAACATTCAGGTTTCTGGGATCCACCGTCTCCCAAGACCTGACGTGTACAAACACACACACACATATCAAGAAGGCCCAGCAGACTGAACTTCCTGAGGCAGCTCAGGAAGTTCAGTCTGCCCCAGGAGCTGCTGGTCCAGTTCTACACATCAACAATTCAGTCTGTTCTATACATGTCCATCATCATCTGGTTTGGTTCAGCAGCCAAACGGAACAGGAACAGTCTGCAACAGACAATCAGGTCTGCAGAGAGGATCACTGGTGCTAAGCTGCCCCTCATCCAGGACTTGTACAACTTTAGGGTGAATAAACAGGCAGGAAGCTTCACTGCAGACCCATCACACCCTGGTCATAACTTCTTTGAACTTCTGCCCTCTGGACGGCACTACAAGACACTGTACGCCAAAACAACCAGACACAGGAACAGTTTCTTCCCCCAGGCCATCACTCTACACTGAAAAAAAGAACCAACTTAAAAAATTGTTTCAATTGGTAACACCTTAATGAATTAAGTTGTTTGAACTTAAGTTAGTAAGTTAGATCAACTCTAACTTAAAAACTTAAGTTCAGACAACTTAATTCATTTAGATGTTACCATTTGAAACAATTCATTTAAGTTAGTTCAACTATTCTCTTTTTTCAGTGTAATGAACAGTTAAATATGCTGTTCGTGACTAATAAACCTCTGCCTAAAACACACACTGAACACTCATCAGAGTATTTGCGCTATTGTCATTGCATTTTAAACTGCAGTCACTTTATTTACTACTATTCCTTGCTTCATCTTTGTCCAGTTTATCGCTAGTTGTCTAGTTGTGGTAGTACTGTGAGCAAGTGCAGCCAGAGTCAATTCCTTGTATGTGTTGACATACTTTGCCAATAAAGCTGAGTCTGATAAATGCAGACAGGCCTATCAAGTTGCTCGTTAAGCCTTGTTGCTTAGCCCAGGGTCCCTGTAGCATTTTATAACCTAACATTTAAACTCCTTTCTGTTGCACATGCAGGTCTGGTGCATGTGAGTGAGATGTCAGCGTCACGGGTTGAGAATGCATCTGAAATTGTTGACGTGGGGGAGCAGGTGTGGATTAAAGTCATTGGAAGAGAGGTAACGACAAGCACGCATGCACACAGCGTTGTATGTGTCACCCATGTTGGAGCGGAATGAGTGCAGCTGTGTCGTCTGCTTCTCAGATTCTGGGGGATAAGGTGAAGCTGTCCTTCTCAATGAAAGCTGTCAATCAGGGAACGGGACAGGACTTGGACCCAAACAATGTTATGGCAGAGTAAGGCCTTACTGTTTAATTTTTGTGTGTGTGTGTGTGTGCGTGCGTGCGTGTGTTTTGGTCACTGAACAACTCTTCTGTGTTTTTACAGTATAAAATTACATTTGAATTGGATACAAATTATGAATACGTGTAAGCACAAAGTGTAAACTTGCAGACTTCCATCTTAACCGTGTAGCAGGTGTAGGTAATACTTATGTAGGCCCTAAGGCGCTGATGTTTATCCTCAGATTCCATAGCATAAAGCAGACTAAACTAAATGACTCCCCCAGGACTGGAAGCCAGTCTGAAGAAAGTTTCTTCCCCAGCCAAGCACGGTACCCATTGACAGCTGGGTCGAGTAAGAAGACAGACAGGTAGCACGGTAGGGAATTTAACCCAGGTCTACATATTGATAGCTCTGCTGAGCTACCTGTTCTACACTTTCAAAGGAGGTGAAGTAATTCCACAGACTAACATAAGCGTAAATGAAATGTTCATTTTTATACTTGAATGCAAATGCTTTGCACTCACATATTGCCCAAAATATGGAACCCACAGGTATTCCCAGCTGCTTGATTTCTTCTGTCGTGATGTTCTACTTGGCATTCACTGCAACTGTGGGACATTTTTTGCTGTGTTTTGGGGTATTTTGTCTTTACTTTTCAATCCACTAATTAAAATGCATACTTGGTTGGATTCATGTGAGGTGGTCAACTGAAGAAATCCGAAATATTCCTTTTTTTTCCCCCCTTAAAAGCTCTTTGTAGTTAGTTTGGGAAGGTCTTCTGTAGAGTTTGACACAGACATGTCTATCTCATGGAAAATGTTCTTGATCTGGACAGCTGTTGAGAAGGGATTTCAAAAACAAATAACCCTTTAAGTGTCCCAGTATTTATGAGCTGTGTGTGTATATATATATATATATATATATATATATATATAAGGGCGTGTGTTCTTTTGTGTGTATTTGTAGGCAGGATGCAAGGCGGCGTAAGCAGTTTAGAGACCACACAAGCAACAGGATCACACTGGAGGCTGTTCTGAACACAACCTGTTCAAAGTGCGGCTGCAAAGGTACAACAAGAATGTGAATGATAACACATTCAAATCTTACAGAGGCGAAATGCTGAAGAGACAAACTGCATTTGTTTCATCATTCAGTATCAAGGTTCTACTTGGAAATCTAGTTTGAATGAATTTAAAACATCAGTATATTTTGCAGGTCACTTTGCAAAGGACTGTTTCTCTGCTCCGGGTGTGCAGTATGCTCTGTTGCCTGAAGAGGATGATCAAGAGCCACAGCAGCAGACATCCGGTATGGCAGTGCGGGAGGACTCTCACAAAAAGAAAAAGAAGAAGAAGGTAAATGTGTGACAACCATCCTGACTGGTTCTCATGTTCCTGTTTTGTCAGCCTTCCTCCATTTTTATTCTTCAGCCTCATGGGGGTGAGTCATCATGCAACCGCCCACGGGTAGCAATTCATAATCGTCTGTTCTGCGCTCTGAAACATACAAGCCAGCTTGGTCAGGACAGTGAAGTGGTTTTTGAGAGAATATGTTTAGGTTTAAAAGTGGAATAATTAAAAAAAAATGCTCATCCATTGGGTTTGAGGAATTATGGATCTGTTGTTTACTGTTTATACATTTTTAGTGGAACACACAATACATGGATCTTTCATGTATGTTTTTCCTTCTGTCCCACAGGAGAAGAAAATGAAGAAGAGAAAGAGGGAGAGAAAGGAGTCTGAGAGTAACAGCAGCAGTAGCGAGAGCAAGTCCAAGAGGCATCACGAACACACTCACAGCAGAGAGTTCAAAAAGCAAAAGAAGCATAAACACAAATCACACAAAAACAGCTGAGATGTGCACACTGATTGTAGATGTGAAGTAATGCCACAGCAATCAGACAAACACATAAGAGGAAGCATGTAGAAACAGTGTGAGACATCCAGCTATATGTCTTATAATAATCTCTCACCAACTGCTTATCATCATAGTATGGAAACTGTTTCCACTGTGGTGGTGGGGGTGGTAGGGTATATATTGCATGATATAAGAGCAAAAAACACTCAGTCAAAATTTAAATTATAAAAATTTTGACTTTATAAATCATAATTGTGTAAATAAAAGGAAAATAAAATCTGGTTCTAAATCATTATTAGGAGATTAAAGTTAAAAGTTTGACTTTCTTGAGTCTTGATTGAGATTTAAAAATATTGACTTCACTGATAGTTATGAAATTAAACCATTAAAATTTCCACTTTCTAAATCATAATTAAGGTTAAAAAGTTAAAATTCTGACTTTCTAAATAATAGAGATTTAAAAACGTTTACTTCAGAGCCACAATTGCAATTAAAACTTTAAAAATCCAGTTTCTAAACCATAAAATACATGCAAGTTAAAATTTTGGTATTCTGAGTCATAACTATGAGATTTTATGACGTTGACTTCAAAGTCCTAACTATGAGATTTAAGAAATTAACATGTCCACTTTCTAAATCATAATTATGCAATTCAAAAAATCTTGACTTTCAAAGTCATAATTATTAAATTAAAGGGTTCAAATTTCCAGATTAGGTCCTGTGATAGAGTGGCGGCCTGTCCAGGGTGTACCCCGTTGTAAACCTAAAATATGGCAAAAATTTTCACTTTTTAAATTGTAATTAAGAGATTAAGATGTTACAATTTTGATGTGAATTATAATTGCGATCTTTACAAAAAAAAAAAAAAGACTTTTGAAGTCATAATTTGGGATTAAAAAGATAAAATGTTGATCTAAATCGTATCAAAAAGTTTAAATTTACAATTTTTGAATCATTATGAGTCAATATTTAGGCTGATTTTTCCTCTCATAACTGAGAGGAAAAATTCTAAATTTCAACATTTTATCTAATTATGACTTTGTTACAATGTTTACTAGCTGTCATTATTTAGAAATGTCAGTTTTAGATTTTATTAATCACAGTTTCCCAGGAATTCCATGTTATAAGACCCTTTAAACATTTAATTAGGCACGCCCCATATGTACCACTTGTGATGTCCACTGTTGCAGGAGTCACATGTCGACCCCCTGTCCAGCTTTACAATGCAGACCGGGCCAAAACGGAAACTTCTGTAAAAACAAAAATCCAGGAGAAAACATCCACTTGTCCTGAAGTAATCCGTGGATGTCCCACAGGGAAAAGGGCTTGCAGATGGCATGTAACCAGACAGGTGTGATGTTGAAATCCAGATAACCTTTGGATTTCCACCCTATCAGATTTCTTTTTAATCTGAGAAGTACACATCAAGACATTCTCGTACGTTTGATGAGGTGGTGTTAAATCTGTCAAATAACAAACAAAGAGTTAGACACAGGCAGGAAGTTGTACACAGAGAGTCAGGAAGTGTCATGCAGTGAAAGAGCGACAGGAAGCTCAGGCTGCGATGATGTTTTGACCTACATGCTGCTTATTGTGCGTTTGTGTTTACGTATAAATGTTTGTTTAGCTTACCTCTGTTTGTACAAGGTATGCTCACAATACACAGAGTCCCTCCATGTCCACTTGATTAAAGATTCTTTTTATCATTTGTAAAGAGAACACTGATGATTATTATTATTTATTTTATTTTTTTATTTTTTACACCCCCCCCACTCTTACAGACCGTAAAACTCACAATTGTTGTTGGACCACAGCCGATCCCCCATAAATTCTCTTCCATTCCTGAGTCATAAGTTGAAAGTTTTCAAGGAATGCTTATGTGTTCGGTTACACACAGTAGATTTTGGGTCATGTCCCATGAGGTGACAAGAGAAAGGGTGTGTTTGTGTTTTTCAGTGTAAAACAACTTAAGAGAGAATTTGGGAACTGACTTGTGTGTTTTTAAACTGGACTCGGTGTGGATTGCAGAGTGGTAGATCGCTTCCACCTGCAGAGTTTGGGCAGAACTCCAGTGAACTCCACTGGCAGTGAGTTCTAACATTTGGACAAATTCCAGGATAACTCTTCACATTCTTTCCTTCTTATTTCTCTTGTTTTGAAAAAAAAGCAGTTTAAAAATTCAGCGTTGTGTGCTTTCAAAAATGATGTTGGGGAAATTGAGTCTGCATACTTGTTCCAGTGTTTGAGTCTGAACTATATGCACTTGCATGAGTTAAAGTAAATGATCTAAGACTTACTCTATGCATGCAAAAGTTTATTTTCACGAATTTGTTAAAATCTGTTTGTGAGCACTTCACTTTGCCAAGATCATCCATCTACCTGCTGGGCGTGGCTTATCAAGATGCTGATTAAACAGTGTGATTATTGTACAGATGTGCCTTGGAGTGGTCGTAATAAAAGCCCACTCTAAAATATGTTGTTAATATTGCAACAAAGTAGTTTCATTCTTGTTCAAGAAGGTACTGTTCACGATTGTCTGTTTTTTAGCAGGCTATCTTAAAAAGACACGACTGGATTTTGATGTGTATTGACAAATACGATGAAATCATTAAATTTTGGTGGGGATCTGGATCGGCCTCAAAATGGTTCCTTCGTCTCATTCATCAACAGTGCATGATGGCGTCTTTTTCATGAACCTGTCTGTTGTTGTCTCAGATATCCCGCTGACACACTCCTGGACTTTGTAAGGTAATGCAATCACTGGTGTTCCAGATAGGTTTTGATCAAATAAGCGTAATTAAATACAACTAATAAAGTCAGATTTGGCACGCTGGATCCTCTTTAAAGATTTGTAGAGCTCAGCACTGATCAAGATCATGCCCATGATGATTTTCTTTGAAAGTGATTTATCCTTATCTTAGTGGAGGTTGTTCATTTATTTTTCTTATGGAGTTTTATGACATGATGTTAACCTTTGAAATCACTGCCGATCATTACGACAGCAATTCTGAAGCAATTTTATGATAAGAAAAGTTTATCCAATTTTACAATGACAATATGACAATTTTAGGCAGTGATGAACATCCAGATTTATTGTGGATCCACTATTGGCTAAAATAAGGAGTAACATATCCTTGGGGAATTTGCCATCCCTTGGAGAAGGTATGCGTTCTTTGAATGCTCTCGTGGTGTTGGATGGTTGAGAAAGAAGTGCATTACTGTATGTGGGTTGTCATAGAAACACTTGTTTCTTGTAATTTGTTTCAGTATCCTGTGTCTAAATTGGAAGTCAGTATTTTTGTACCTTGTTGCAGGAATGTACTGCAGGATTGATTGTTGAACATTCTGAATGTGTATATTTTGATCTCCTGTAGGACTAGTAATAATCATAAGGATATATATAGGAGTCAAACTGCCTATTTGTCTGTCCATGAACCGTGTAAGTGCATCTCCTCCTGAACCGACTTTTGGATTTCAATTAAACTTCATATAGTGGTAGCGCGCCATATGAAAATGTGCATGAAGGGAAATAATTCCAGGTCTACATCTTCAAGTGGCGATAACTGGACATTTGTTGTTATTAGGAAGGTTGAGGTGGTGGGGGGGGGTAGGTCATATTTGTCAGTTACATGTATAAACAGACCTGTTGGGTTCGTCAACAGCCGACCAGTTTTACTACCTCTGATACATAAACCATTCATGCACCTAGTATCAGGCTTGTGCAAAATTTGGAATTTCAGTTCAATTCATTTGAAGAATTGGAATTTGAAATGAATTGGGTCCACCCCACAGGATGTTGAATTTGAATTTGAATTGGAGTTGCAGGAAGTGGAATTAAATTCATTGCAATTCAGAGAAATTCCTTTTAGTCCAGTAACAGGAAGAATTGGCTAAAAAGGTATTGGCTTAAATACGAAAAATACTTTACAAAAACACGAAAATTAAACATTCTCTCCATTTTGAATAATGTGTAATATTCTTTTTATTTGAAAATAAACCGATGACACAAAATTGTGGTAAATGCAATAATCATTTATTGTAGTTCTTAATTTATAGGGTAACACTGTTGCATCTAATTGTCATAAGTTCCTCAAAGGTTTTATCATTGAGGTGACATCTTTCTGGTCAGAATACCTTTCCTGCAACACTAAAGATCCTCTCAACAGGTGCAGAGGATGCAGATATGGCCAGATATGTGCATGCAAGTGCAGCTAGGTTTGGGAAAACGGCTCTGGTTTTCTTTCCAAAACACCTAAGGATCAGCATCCTCTGTCAGGCATAGTTTACTCAGGTAGACAGGGAGTTCAT
>CABFOU010304321.1:0-11235 GCA_900660325.1 Opsanus beta
GAAAAACAAAAGAGAAAACATCTTGCCGCCGATCGAGCTTTCACCACAGCTGCCGCACCTCGACAATGCTGGAATGGGGGGAGGGGTGCATGAGCTGCTCACCGTGTTCGGCCCATTTCGCCCAAGGTCGTGTTATGTGTGAAGGGGCCTTAAGCTTCACGACAGACCCAGAATTTAGATAAAGTTGAGGCAGAGACCTGTTCCAATACTAATAAAATTAATTTAAAAGGATAGGAAGCATAGTTCCATACTATGCCAGTATGTTAGCCATACGAGAGGGAGAATAAATGCGTCTTAAGTCTGGACTTGAATGTCTGTACAGAATCTGACTGTTTTATGACTGTTTTTGTCCTCATTGTATGTTATTTTATTTAGTGAGCTGATGATAAAGTTGATTGTTTTTGAGCTATTGTCCACACAAGCTAGCTGGGATGGACTAACTCACACACTCACCCATTCACTTATGTTTTTGCTGTCCAGTCCCTATGCTGTTACCAGCAAAGGGAAACTGGCATGAACATGTAACGTCAAGGTGATTTGTTAAAAAAAAAATATTGTGAACATATTAATCTAGGGGCAGTTGTGGTTAACCATGATGATAACATGATGATAGACTGATGCCTGGAATGGAACAATCTTGTTCGTCGCAGAAACACACTAAAGTTATGGTTGTTCAATATGAAAACATGATAGCAACACTGATGTTCCAACATGTCCTCCACATGACATAGCCATGATGTAAATAAGAGCCAAACATATGCATATTTATGAAAATACAATAACCATACATATTCCACATGATCTACCTGTGCTGTAATTATGAACTCTCCACTATTCAGTACTACTGAGATACAGTGTTCCCCAAAACATCATGTCCCTATCATTAGTATACAAATGTTTCCACAGAATTCCCACCAAACCTAATCAGCTCATGTACTTTCCAACCTCTACCTAAGTTGTTATTAACAAATGTCCACCATTTATAACTTTTGAATAATGTTTAGTATGTAAAATGATGCAGATTACACCTGTTATAGCCTCTATTATTCATTTCTACCTGGTTCCCAAAAGAATATGCAAAGTAATACACAGAACTCCTTCAAAATCTAATTGGCTTGCCTCCTTCCTCAGGCCTACCTACAAGCACAACAAGAGGACAAGCTATATCAGCCAGTTCCATGGTCTTAATCTGTAACATTTTTATTTAAACATTTATCATTTTCATGTTACACCAAAATGAGCAGCATGAAATTAGCCTTTTAAAAGTATTTTCTTTATGTCACATGCAGGCTGTTTTGTTGTTCTTCTGCTTAAATGTGAAATTCAACCCACATATGCGGGTTATACTTTAAAATCTAAAGCAGTTGTATTGAAGCACGGCTCTGCCTTCACCTCTGTGCATGTGCGTGCATGTTGATAATGTGATCTCTGCGTACAGGAGAGGGCTCAGAAAAAGGGTTTGGTTGTTGGAAGCCTGAGCCAGCTGGTGACGCCGCAGCGTCCCGCCATCCTGATGGTCGTACAGGAGAGCGTGAGGCCTGATGGTCACTATGGCTTCACGTGTCAACACAGGGAAGGAAGCGGCCTGGTGGTGGTTAGGGTGGAGCAAACTCACCTCTGTGTGGATGACAGGTATCAAACTAAAATGCCCAGAATACTGACAAATCAGGTACCACCACTCTTCATCACCACAGAAATTCCACTCATTTTTTTTTTTTAAATGGCTGTATATTTGTCGACATAGAAACTCATCAGACACCTGAGCCGAAACAAGACAATGCTGTAATTTAAAACTTTAACTCCAGCGCGTGTGGAGGGGATAAATGATCTTACATGCAATTAAGTACTTACTGCATTATAAGAAGTCCAGTCATGCGTGCATGTGCACCAAACGCCTACAGAAACATACAATCGTGCTCAGTGAGGTGACGTTTGCACAAGTTTGCAAAGACAAAACTGCAGATGTTATAGATCTTTACTGTTTGCATAGTCATTCATCGCATGCAGCAAAGTGTCTTTTAGAGCACACAATAAAATATTACAGGTTGCTGTGACATTTCCAAATGCTAACACATTTTTCTAAAGGGAGTTTCTCTGTAAAGTTGTTTGAATTATTTTATGTGGTTGAAGCACCTCTGATATCCTTTGTGTTTGCTAATCAAGCATAAAAACGATCCACCAACCACAAACCGATGCTGCCAACTAAATGTTTCACAAAGTATTGTGATGGATTTTAGTAGAATAATTTCCCCTTTAGCTGTTCACCTGCAAGCTGACTGACGGTTTAATGGGCACATAGAAGCGTTTTAGTGTCTCTTTAAGTCACTCTGCATAGCTGGCTCGCCATATGCTCCAGATATGCAGTTGCATAGGGCCTCCAGCCTGAGGGGGGGCCCCAGGTTTGTTTAATTTATTCATTCATTGGAAGGAATTATGAAGATATTCTTAGTCAGAGCTGTCGCTCCCACCACATGCACCACACACTGTGCATCGACCACCAAAATTGCCTAATAATTAGTCATTATAATTGCAGTAAAGAGGTCTGTGATTCTTATGTAATCTTATGAAAACTGCAATTTAAACAAATAAATAATTTTCACACACCACGCTGTGATCTGTATGCTCCCCTCTGTTAAAATGCAATATTCCCTCCATTGATTTCTATACTTTAAAGATAAAGTGGAGATGGGCAAGGCAGTTATTGTCAAAATGTGAAGGACTGCACAGCTCCTCTTTTTCTTTAAACTGCACAAATGTATGCATGCTTAAAATCATTGTCACACCTCATTAACAAAGAATCTTAAATCATCTTTTCCTTCAAACACCTCACAGGTCTGACTGAGTTTCTAAAGCTGTAAATGAAGTAATGATTGGGTCAGTCAATATCCAGAACAGGGCTGGATTAATGCACGGGTGTGCCAGTCTGAAGACTAGGGGACCAAAGTCATTTGGGGCCCCACACTACTTAAAGTCCAGAAAATACGGTTGTTGACATATCTTTGTCCCCCCCCCCCATTAGGCTGGTGGAGGTGAATGATGTACCTGTGATCAGCTCCACAGAGGAAGAGCTGAATGACCTCCTGATCCAGGGTCCCTGCGCTCAAATTGTTGTCCTGCGTCAGCCCCCACCCATCTTCACTTCCCATGGGCACCCTCTGCTCCTGCCCCATGGCTCTGACCCTGATCCCATTCAAAGTATCTGCCCAGAGATGGATGTAGTCACCAAGGAAACCCCTCCACAGAGGAAGGTGATGTAGTCCATGAGCCAGTATTCAATTTTCACCTAATCAATATAAACAATAAAAACTACTGGTTGAGCTAATAGGATTAATAAATGGAATAGTTTTGACGGTGCTGAATGCTTGGTCTGCAAAGTAAAGGTCAAACAAGGTCGACGTCCATTGGATTCTATGACATATGACATATGTTACCCTGTAATGTGACAACTAAGCATAAGATGGTGCAAACCAGTCCTTTTAAAAAACCTGTCAACTCAAGCAATTACATGCATCAGTTTTAACCAGTGTTGGAGCAACTTTAACTTTTGACCCCTGTACAAACTGAAATTGACCTTTGTCACCATTTTTGCTGTTTTTACCCCTTAACATTCAGTCATAGCGAGCCCAAGCTATACCTTTTTGGAATCTTTAATGTGGTAATAATGTGGTATACTTTTCAGTATGATTGGAGCAATTTTAGATTTTGAGCCCTGCCTGAATGCAGCTATCACCCTGGGATGGCCATCATACATTTTTGTGCATGCCATGGTATACTGAGGCTGGATTATAAGTATTATTTAGTCCGCTTAAGCAGTACCAAAAACCTAATTAGCCCATGGAGACAAGGCCAAAAGATGTATTTTCTTTTTTGTGTTTAGATCTGAGTTATTTGATGTGTTTATTATGTTGATCAATTGTCCTCCATACTTTAGGTCAGTTGCTGCAAAATTAATTGTTAGCAATCTCAAGTGGATATAGTGTTGTGCTTTTTGTATACGTGTGAAGTTTTTTTTTTTTTTTTTCCCATTTTACCGGTTAACTTACATAACTTTCTATCTGGTAATCATTTATAACACATCAGGTCAGCACTGAGCAATTTTTTAAACTGCAGAAATTGTATTAAAATCTACCAAGCTAAATATTTAACATGAATTACTTTTATAAATTAAATATGTTATCACAAGTCCTGTGTACTAAATCATTGCTTCACATAACATATTCGTGTATTGATCACAGCTGATAAGAACGAGATCTGTTTGGCTTCACTACAAACACTCTGGCAACTAAAGGGCAGGAGACAATTGTGCAGAAGAAACTCCTTTTCCTGCTTTATGGTAGGAGGTTCCTTAAAGAGCTGTGAGACATACAGGAACTTAATAAAATGATATTTATATTCAGCCTTCATTGGCAAAAGACTCAAATGTTGCTTGTCTGTTGCAATCCATTATTGCAGAAACACATTCCCAGAATGTAGGATGTACAAAATTTGACCTTTGAAAATCATACCTTGTATTTGAGTGTCTCCTTGTTTTACCTGTGTGGCATGAAGGAAGGCTGAACAGTCTAAAGAGAAACACAAACAGAAACTAGTATGAAATCCTGCACCAAAGCCCTGAGGCACTCTTGTTTGTTTGTCTTGGACCAAGTCGAAGTGCAGATGGAGGTGGAGTTTTGCAAATTACAAATAGCAAAGGAGATAATCACTGGAAGATGTTATTTAAAAATATATATAATGAATGTAGCATACAAATTAAAATTTATCCATCATCCATACTAGCACTGTGGATAAGGAGTTGGGCTCCCAATATGTTGACTGGGATTTATTCACAGTCACACTACCTGTCTTTGTCCTTGCACCCAGGTGAAAGTGGGTACTGGCTTTGCCTGGGGAAGTAACCTGTATCAGACTGGTGTCCTGTCCAGGGGGGGGGGGGTAAAGACTCTCATCTGCTTCCTGCTATGGAATCCAGTGATACATAAGCTCCAGAACCAATGGACCTCATGGCCTATATAAGACTAAACTTTTCTTTTACTTCTTGTTGATCCATTTCAAAATCGAATCAACTCTTACCTGTCCAAAGGTCTACTTCTCCACCAAATGTCATAGAAATCCATTCTGGTTGTTATGAGATATCCAGATAACAGATAGACAAGCAAACAAACCAACAAAGCAACATCAGGGATTGCACAACTTCCCCCGTGGTAGTAATGGTCTAGTTATCTTCAGCATATAGGTGACAAAAATATCAAACCAAATTATCTTCTTTAAGTTTGTATTTTGTCCATGGAACTCTTACACACCATGTTTTGATACACTAGATAATATTCACTGATGCAACAAGGGATGTGTTGACAGTGGATGGAAAAGGCGATTATGTTGTCTGTAGAAACATTTCAAAATGTGGTTCATCTGTATGATGACAAGGTTTATGGCATTAGAAGAAGAACAAGTGTATATAGGACCTGAGGCCTAATGGTACCGGCATTTATCCCCAGATTGAAAGAGATAAGAATCTACGACTCCCCCTGGACAGGATGCCAGTCTGACTCAGGTTATTTCCCCAACCCATTTACAGCTGGGTGGCTGAGACAATGTAGATTACATATTAGGCCACTCAAGCATAAAAAGTCATTTTCATTCTTCACTAAATCATAATCTTAGAAGATTCTGTCATTTGCTGTCAATCATTCATATGTTGAAATGACAAAAACATGATCCAGTAACAGCACACTTGTTTTCAGACGTACTCAGAGGTACCTAAAATTGACAACTTGATGCATAATGGTATTTGGACATCCTAGACTAATGAGAAGAATTCTGAGAATGGGGCCTCCTACTTGTTTGTTTTTTGTGTTTGTGTACGCATTTTAGAATCTCTCTCCAGTCTTCCTCAGATTTAACCACTCCCAGATCTTCCTCCCAAAGTAACTTTATAGAGTTCAGTGGCTCTGGTAATAAGAGATTAATTTGATTGTAAATATGCGAAATTGAGCCTTTCAGATTTAGAAGCAGTGTCAGAAAACCATCTAAAAGAAAACAACTGTTAGTTGACTATGATGATCCCACTTCATGGACCATGAACTTCACCACTTGTTGTGGACTACGAGTCACTATGATCACTGAACTTTATAAGTACTTGCATTTGTTACTGGTATTATAGCCAAAGCAGGTGGTCACCCCTCTGAGTTTGGTCTGCTTGAGGTTTCTTCCTACAATCAAAAAATGCCTGAGGGAGTATTTCCTTCCCGCTGTTGCCTATGTGCTTGCTGAGGAGGGTGGGTAAGATGAGGCCTTACCCTTGTGAAGCACCTTGGGGTGACTTGCTTTGTGATTTGTTGCTATATAAATAAACTGAAATTGAGTGCCCGATTTTTAGGATCCAGGAGAGTACCATTACTGAGGACTTATTTTATAGGTCTAAACAAACTGGAGATGGAAATTGACTGAGTCAGAATCGTGATGTAGTTCAACATCCTGTGAGCTTTCTGTGCTGTTTGTATATTTAGATGATCTTGCTCACAGAATAAAAGAGTCATCTTTCCCCTTGTACGCTGTAATGTAATCCAATACGCTGCAGGAATAAACCCTTGGATCAAGAAATGCCTCAGCCTTGTTCTCCCTCATTAAGTGGCAGTCTGAGCACAAATGCTATGAAAAAACCTGACCCAGACCTCCAGGAACCAAACAGTCTGAGAGAAGAAGTGATGTGAAAGGTCACAGGTCATTCTCCAATACATTTTGGCGTTAATGGTTTTGCAATCAAAGCCCAGTGATCTCGATATAATCCCACGATGAGAGAGACGGCATTTTCTGGTTGCCAAACCGACCCACAGGGAGTGAGGGAGGGGCAGCATGATATTTGAGAGACTTTCTCGCAGACGTGGGAAATTGAAACTGACCGTGCCACAACATGTTCATTTAGGCACTGACACAGATGAACCATAATGACATACCTCAGGAAGCATAACAACATGGTGAGAAAGTCATCCAAAACCACAAAACAATGCAACGGCAGGGTGTAGACGGGGAAAGACGGAAGCACGGCAGGCAGCAGATACAACGAGACTGACGAGTGACTGTCAAAATAGGCATAGCAGCAGCGACTGATGTCAGTTGGGTTTACTTGATCCTGCAGTAGAGAAACAGGGAGAGCGAGAAATTCATAGCTCAGTAAAGCCACACAGAAACACAGTGGAGAGAATGTGTCATGGCTGCTTTTATGGAAATAAATTAACACTGGAGAAAATGAGACAAAATCCTATAAACACTGCTGCTGGCAGGAGTAGAAAGACACCCTGGGATTCCCAGTAACTAACACAGCCCAGAACACACACTCAAAGGCTTTGATTCTTCAACAATAAACCACTGCAACTTGTCAATCTAAAAAACAGAGGAAATCCATCGGGGTGACACCACAGCCTTCAAAACACTTCAGGACGCTGTCAAGAGGACGAACCGCAGGAACTGTACGGAACATCTGCAGTGCGTTCCAACAGTACAGTGGCCTCTTGCTATACGGCCGTGGCGCCTCGCGTTGACCTCGTCTGTACCTGACACATAGCGGCACGGAGCAGGCTACGCTGCATCTGGTTTGCCTTAGCAGCTTTGCCCAGACTCCGTCCAGCGATAAGACAAAGCCCAGTGTGGCTGCGTTCCTCTGTTTTGCCTAGCAAGCCCCTGGTTTCTCACTCCTCCTTCCCCTCCCACCTCCTTCAATTCTCTAACCACCTCATGACATTTAAGGGTGCTTGGCATCCGTTTGAAGTGGGAGAGGGGGGCATTAGCGCTGGTCTCCTGCCCAAATCCGACACAAGCCAATAAAACGCATCCAGGTCTGAAACATACTGAAGGAATTCCAGTCCAACAAATGTTAAACAAACAAGAGCAGCTCGTACATGACACATGGTGGGGAGGATTGCAGAAACTGTTGTGTTTTTTGTTTCTATAGTAATCGCTTTGTGTGTGCGTTTGATTGTGTTTCTGCTCCACAAGACTCTAAATGGAAGTCAATGAGGCAGAAAGTGAAGATAATTAGAAAATGAAGATTATTAACATCTATTGTGTTTCCTTCGGAATTCTACACAGTATTGTAGCTGCGCTATGTGTCGTTAATACAGCAGCCTGACACCTTCTAGCATCTTGTATTTCAGTAATCACTCAGCAGCAGTGAGGGCCACGAGGGTCAGAACCAAAACCCAGGGGATTCTGATTTCATTTTGCTGAGGTGCAAGTGGAACTTTTTTTTTTTTTTTAACCTCTGGCAAATCTCAGACTAAGTAGCCGCACAAGGCCCCTTAGCTAGTCCCTGGAGATGCTTATGTGTTGACCCTATTCTGGTCAAGTTCTGTTATTTGACTTTTCTACTCTTACTGATAGTCGACACAAGCTGAGGAAATACTGCCATCTGCTGGCGGTCTCACAAAATTCACACCTGCTAAAGCTTTGTCTCCAGCGGATCACGCCTGTTCACTTTGAATAAACCTGTCAACTAATGCCTTCTCCATGTCTTTCTTTCTGTCAGTTTATGGTTTTTGTAGGACTAAAAGCTAATGAGCATTTTTGGCAAACATTTGCTGTGGCAGCAGAACTGGTGTCATTTTCCCTCAAACCGCTGGTCTGCAAAATTAGTTAACTACCCAACATTGACTTTGAATAGACAACGTTCTCCATATTTTGTAGATACATATTGGTAAATAATTTTCATGGGTTCAAACCTGCTCCACTTTACATTTAAGTGGAGATAAAAACCTGGGAGCTCAGTTAGATAATGCTACACTGAACTGATGAAATAAATCGATTGAAGTTTTTTGGTGAGCTAATTTCTCAGGTTTCAATCCATAGGTTGCCCAAACTGAGGTATTACAATAAAAATGTTTCATGAACCTCATAGAATCAAATACAGATTTAGCAATAATCTTGCTATAAAAGACTCCTCTTCTGGATAAACAGTGATTTGTTTTACAGTTTCATGCTACCTTGCACCTTCAGCACTTGACCACATACAGATTTACATTCTTTTGGCTGTCCTCCCTCATGTTCGTTGGCATGAGTGATCAATAAGTATTGGACTGATCTGCATGAAACCTGTTGAATATGGACAGATGGTGATAAAAGACAAGATCCAGGATTCTAATGCATACCTTCGTGGCACCGGTGTGCAGTCCGTTGAATCCTTTTCTGGTTGTAAATTGAGCTGTATTGTTTCAGTCCTTTACAGGAAATAATTTACAATTTCTGACCATTTCTGAAGGAAAACCTAATTCAATTCAATTTATTTATATATCGCAAAATCACAACATAAGCTGCCCCAAGGTGCTTCAGAAGGGTAAGGTTGAACCTTGCCAACCCCACTGAGCAAGCACATAGGCAACAGTGGTAAGGAAAAACTCCCCCAGGTGTAATTTGTGGAAGAAACCTCAAGCAGACCAGACTCACTAAGGGTGTCCAACTACTTAGGCCATTCTAACAATAACAAAGATCAAATAAACAAAGTACGACAAAGAATTTTCAAACATGCAAACCAAGAACAGAAAGGTTATAGTCCGTAGGTTACAGTCATGTTATAGTCCTTGAGCAGTTGCCATCCAAAAATCTTCCTCAGACAGGCTACACCCTCAGACAGGGTACGGCTAAAATTGTGCAAAAGGGGTCAGACAATCGTACCTCAAAGAAAAAAAGAGAAAGCAAAATCATAAGCAGAATCAGAAACACAAAGTTACGTACAACTCTCAGTAATGGAATCTTGACTGTTCGTTGTTTGGATTTGCAAATACATTTTTATTTCTTAAAATGGTAGTTGAAAAGGCATTACTTTTTCTTGTTTCCAAAGGGGGTAGGACAAATAAATAAATACATACATACATACATACATACATACATACATAAATAAAATAAAATAGGAAACCGCCGACTGATGTACAGCACCTGTAGTAAACTACACTCAGCATTTTGTAATTGAATTTGATTGGAGCTCTGCTTGGTCTTCTTTGTCTCTCAGCTGCTCTTGTTAGGGGTAATCACAGAAGATCATCTGTCTCTGTCTCACCCTGTCCTCTGCATCTTCCTCTGTCACACCAACCACTTGAACGTTTTCCCTCTCAGCACATCCATACAACCCTTCTTTGGCCTTCCTCTTCTCCTCTTGCTGGGTGGCTCCATCCTCAGTATTCTTTAACCAGCATGCCTCCTCTGAAAGTACCCAAACCATCTCAGTCTGGTCTCGCTCACTTTGTCTCCAAACTGTTCTATCTGCACTTCCCTCCAATATGTTTATTCCTAATCCTGTGCATCCTTGTCACTCACAATGAAAATCACAGCAACTTCAGCTTTGCAACCTCCAGCTCCACCGCCTGTCTTTTTTCAGCGCCACCATATCGAAGCCCTACAACATAGCTGGCTTCACCGCCGGTGTATAAACTTTCCCTTTCACTTTTGCAGATATTCTTCTATCACAAATCATGTGTGCCGCTCTTCTCCAACTACCCCGCCCTGCCTGCACTCTCTTCTTCACCTCTTTAACACACTCTCCATTAATTTGAGCAATGACCCCATGTTATTAAACTCATCCACCTTCACAATCTTGCAAATACACCACTCCACCGTCCTTCCTCTCACATTTGCTGTCTTGTTATGACTGGCTTTCATGTTCTCTTCTCTCCAGAGCATATCTCCACCTCTTCAGGGTTGCCAAAAAGTGCTCACTACTGTTACGACAGATCACAATGTCATTCGTGAACGTAATCCATGCAGAGTCCTGTTTGATCTCATCCATCAGCCTATAACTATTGCAAACACAAAAGGACTAATAGCTAGTCCCACCCTCTGGGGTCCATGGATGGGGGTGTCCAGATCAACTTTTTTTGATCACATTTCTATAAATAAATCAGTGACGGAATGTCACAGAGACTTCCTTTTGACCACTTCCTGAAATTACAACTTCTTCACTGTAGTTTCTATCTTTCTTCGAGATGATCCATCACTCACAGCCAATGCCAGATGTCTGAGAAGATTCCATGGTCCTGCAACATCAGTGCCTCTCTGATGTTTTCCCAGGACATGTCCTGGGAAAACAGTATTTTGTAATATATTTTGTAATATTTTGTATTTTGTAATATAACACTTTTCTATCCATGCAGAGGAAGCATACTTTAAATGTATTGAAATTATAAGGCATCTTTGAGTAAACTTCGAGTATCATTTGAGTATCTCATTGCCAGGCCGAGTGTCGTGGTTTTC
>CABFOU010304335.1:0-11097 GCA_900660325.1 Opsanus beta
TATATTTATTCATTTATTTTATTTATTTTGACACAAATTACATTTATTTAGGTTGTATTTTCTTGTGAAACGTCATCACATTGGGGTGTACAATTTAATTTGTCCAATTTTCAAACATAAGAAAAACACAACGAAAAACAGAGCCAAGAGCTCAGAAGACAGTGAAACTAGTCAACTTAAAGACTGTTGAAAAATGTCCAACAACACTTTGCAGCGATCAGTGAGGAATAAATAAATAAATACAAAAACACTTAAGAGGATTTTACTCGGATTTTCGATATATACTTTTACACTTTACCAATTCTCGTGATGCATCTCATCTTATCTTTGTAAGACCGTCACATTTGCGTCCACTGCAGGTGGGTTTTTTTATTTTTAAAGTAAGACACAGAGGAGAGGACACCGGTGATGGAAAGGATTTATGACAGATACACCAACTGTAACGGAAATCTTAAGGAAGAACAGACGCGCCGCCCAACACCGAAGATCAGCCTGAACCTTACACGCCTGTCACCACTGAAATCCATCACCTACTTGCATAATTTCTGTGCAAACAGAGTCATCACGTTTCACCGGCCATCGCCATAAACGACCCAAAGACCCGCGCGAGCTGGAATTATCCACAAAGCAGAAACAACTGTTGGCGTTTACGTGACAACGATCCACCTTAAAACAGGCCACAGATGTTCACCATCAATCAGTTTTCTGCAGGAGAGAGAGAGAGAAAAAAAAAAAAAACCTGCACCAAAGTTACATAGGAAGATTTTGCAAATTTATTTCCCTGCCAGCTCTGCCCTCAGACAGTGCATACCTCACCAGGCTCATAAATAACTCACAAATATTGTGTTGCGTTAATGGCGTTTTTTTTTTGTTGGAGCCGTCATCAGGCATGAACGTCTACTTCAGCGTAACAGAATCTGCGGGATATTTCATTTGTTGCTTGTCTGATATATGACTGACAGGTGCCTGCTCGTTTAAAATAAACTGATCAAAATGTGGGGGGACTTGTTTCACATTCAGCACTCAAATTCTTTGAGTAAACCTGTGCTCATCTGTGCACCCGTGGACATGCTGGTCTTAAAAAACGAGGTGAGGTCAGGCACAATCCCTTTGCGCCCCAAATGCACTATGCACTTTCAGCTGTGCGCCATAGATTGTCAAGATAGGGCCCTCGACGAGAAGCCAGTCAGCACAGGAGCTGCAGAAACCGTTCACCTTGTTAGCGCTGCACAATAAGATTTACAATTCTGAGCATTCCTCTGATTCGCTTTGCTTCTTCACAATTTTTTTTTTTTGTGACACCAAGTTTTTCTTCTGTGGTGGCCCATGAAGATGTGCTGT
Source organism: Opsanus beta (assembly GCA_900660325.1). Taxonomy (NCBI): domain Eukaryota; kingdom Metazoa; phylum Chordata; class Actinopteri; order Batrachoidiformes; family Batrachoididae; genus Opsanus; species Opsanus beta. The sequence continues at coordinate 1,342 of CABFOU010304335.1, forward strand.
GAGTTTGCAGCTCTGCGCCTCCGCTCTACACTCTCTACAACGTCGTGGAAATTGAAACGCTTGGATAAATATACTGACTAAAATTTGGACATCACTCCCCGCAGCAGCAGCAGCAGCAGCAGCAGCAGCAGCAGCAGCAGCAGCAGCAGCAGCAGCAGCAGCAGCAGCAGCAGCAGCAGCAGCAGCAGCAGCAGCAGCAGCAGCAGCAGCAGCAGCAGCAGCAGCAGCAGCACCTTCCAATTCATCATCCTTCACATTTGTCTATTTTTATACTCCATCATACAGCTCCTCCCGCCTACAGTATCGCCATGCAGCCATTTTGTTCCAGTCCAGCGTTCATGTGAGTCAGTGTGCGCTGGACTCATCTGGCAGTGTCGCACTTTTATCCACAATCAGCAGCCACACGTGGGGGCGGGGGGGACACACCAGCACGCTGATGACACCCTGTAGAGCCCGTACGCTCAACACCTGCACGGGAAACAGCCGGCGAATAACTGGTCCAATGAACGCCGCACGCCTTCCACCCCAGAGCCGGCTGTGAAAGCAGAATCAAGCTGGTAATACACAACTCCAAGTGCTGCAGGCGGTATGCTAATGTCATTTCAGCCTCAACCTGCTACGGTCATTACGTATTCATGGGAGTTTGTTCAGAGATTTTTGTTCTCTGATGAAAATGTGGAATAAAACCCTGAATGCTTTATCTTGGATTGTTAGTGGGATTATTCAAAAGGTAACACACTGGTTCCACTCCTCAGAAAATTCAGGATATTTTGTTGTAATTTAGCGGCTTCTGACGAACTTTTAGTTGCAGTTTTATTAACATGAGCAGCTGCAAATTCTCACAAAAGCTTGATGAGAATTATGAAATCCTGCACTTTTGTAAGATATGATTAAATTTCAAATGTTGAAACAAAACAACATGCTTTTTCAGTCGTTTCAGCGTGATTTTAAATGGTGTCTTTTTCATTAAATTTGTCTTTAATGTGCAAAAATATTCTCATAGAAAAAAAAAATTAATAAATTAACATATTTCGGTAAAGGTTCCTGCAATATTCTGCCTGCAGTTGTTTTGTACAAAAGTTGTTTTCCTATTCAAATGACAAATTAATGGACATGTTCAAATCATGTTAAGCAAATCTGTAAGTAAGCAAATCTGCCCCCTACTGGAGAGAAGTTTGAAAAAGTAATACAGCAGAAAACTGTGGATATGTGCACAATGTACAGAGACACTGAAATATCTTTAATTTAACCCACATAAAAATGCATTTTGCAGCGAACCATCGTGTGAAATATTCATGGAAATTATTTGTTCTCAGCGTGTCGTGACCTTAAAGCTGAAAACTACATTCTTACATAGCGAGACTCAAACACCAAAATATCATCAGCGTTCATCACCGTGCACTTTACTAGCTTCAGCCTTTTCCAACAACAGGGAACGGGCTCCGTTCTGGTTTGTCCACCACATTTTGAACTACTTGGAGGTTTTAAACAAAAATAAAATTGGTTCTTAAGCTGAAAAGTTGATTCACAGCTGGAACCACTGTATAGATGGGGAGTTTTTTTCAGCATGAACTTCCTTTGATGTTGTCCTTGATTACAATGGTTCCAATCAAAACGGGTAGAAACGTGACCTGGTTCACTCCATGGCACCAAGGTTCAACTAATGCTGATGAGCATCAGTTCTTGAACCCGTTCCCTGTTGGCGGAAAAGGCCTATTTGATGAACGGAGATCTGATTATTCCTAAATCGCTCTCTAATCAAAAGTACACCCAACCGTCTTATTCCACCATCAAAATTTAAAACACAGCATTAGACACCGTCATAAATATCTCTTCCAGATGGGACTCAACCCTGTCAAACCGCATGAATACTGGTATAATTATTTATTTTCCCAGTAATCCCGCCGAGCAGCAAATAAATGCAACAGTGGTTATAATCTGTCAATATTATAATTACTGCTCTCGTTATACTGAATGTAAGCACGGCTGCGTGCACCTTCCTAATGCTTTAATAATTAGTGTTTAATGGAAGCTGCTTCATTAAGCTCCGGCTCTGACTCAGCTGCTAAAAACGCTGTGACCGATGATGACACAAAAAAGGAACGCCGCCGACAACTGCTCCATGCTGGTCCGCTCCTTAAAAACAAAACAAAACTCCAAGTCACCTCTCTTCCCATCAGCCCCTTCTCTCCCTCCTTTATCCTCTGCTGCCATTCCAATTCCCCAAATTTCCAAGCTCAGCACCATGGTGATGAGTAATGCATCACCAGGGAGGGAGGATAGTGAGGTTTGAAGAGGTCAGGGTGCGGGGGCGGAGGGGATCACCTCCCGGGAGGCAACGAAAGACTCCGCTCCTTTTGTTAGCGCCCACAATTGGGACTGTTTCCTGGGCAACCGGTGAGTCCTCCGTAGGGGGAGGGGGAGGACAAAAGGGAGGAGGACTCGGGTCTACCTAGTCAGCCGTGTCATTCACGGCTGAGAGAGTGTTTGAGAAAGTGGTGCTCCGACATGCACGGCGAGTTTGTTGTGGAGGAACATCTCGGCCTGTGGACGCTCTTCTTATTCAGTCTGCAGCCAATAAACACGCTGTCGGACATTAAATAAAACAAGGGCTCTTTTAGAGGCCGGGTCACGCCAGGCTGGACTGATTAGACCAGCGTGTTAAGATGTGGAACATCTTTACTAGTCAACACAACGCACACGGTGAACTGCTGCGTGTTTTCACGGAGAGCTTGGTCAGCGTTGGATGAAAATAAACCGGCTGCTCCTTTGCAAATGCATTGGTGCAGCGCGTGGGCGGGGTTGCTCTGTACAGCGACTGTAACGTGACCCGGTTTATCTGGACGCATTGTCAACCTGAGACGAGAGCCTGATTAAAGACCTGAAAGGAGGACGAAACAAGTACGAGTGGACCTCAGCAGATTAAAAAAAAAAAGAAGCACGAAACGCTGAGCGACAAACAGCAGAGCTGAGATCAAGATGAAGAAGAGGCGCTTTGGCAACAACTACCTCATCATTTCATTAATTGCTAGCTTGACTGTAACTCCCTGTAATCAAAGTTTCCTAAACTAACGCGGGTTCACGTGCACTCACCCAGAAGCTGTGCAAATGTAGGATTGCTGCAGCGGAACCCCCCAGACAGTCATCTCCACAAATCTCCCATATTGGGTTTAATTGCGATGTAAATTCCCTGGAGGAACTTTGCAAGATGAATGCACAAACTACTGAGTTTAACCACACATATATCTGCCCTGAAGATGTTCCACCACACCTGCCTCCTCGTGCACCTGTATTCTATTCATGCTCATCAGCTGAGCCGATGCTGAACTCCATGCTGTGGCTCTCCTTTTGGACTTGTCTGACCTCCTCTCCCGTCTGCTTCCTGCTGATCAATCTAAAGCGGAACTCCCATTATGGCCTCATCGATCTTTAAGGTGCTCTGCTGCCCATTAAACCAGAGCAGCACACTCACTGTTATTACACTGCCTGGTAACCTGCTCTCTGTCTGCCTCCTGTTTCTTCTAAGAGGAATCTTGCAGACCGACCTGGGAGGATCTGAAACCTGCAGCCGAAGCATTCTCACACATCTCCTCTCTGTGGACTGTGCACCGTTCCTGCCTCACCTTAGAACCTGAGCCAGTCCTGGAGTGATCTCTCTGTGAATAGGAAACCTGCCTGTCCCTTGAGGGGGAAAACAAAAAACAAAACATGTCTGTTTTCACACTCCCAGTCTGACTGCTTGCATCTCATTCTGGGCATTTTCTTGTTATAGGTTTTGCTCTGTAAAATGACATCCTGAGACCTCATGAGCTCTGTATCTTGCTCAGCATTAGAGAATTCTTCCAAATAAAAAGCAGCTTTTTTTAAATCAAAATATGGGTATCTTTGACTTGGCTCACATCAGTCGACGTCTCTGGAAGTATTTTCTACTCTTGGCAGGGAATGTTCAATGTCTGCATTCCCAAACTGCCTCTTCTTTCCTTTCAGGCAGTGATGTTACCATCGGCTGGAGATGGGAGTGTTTAATAACTTGGACGAGCTACATTTGGAAAACAAGCTGCAAACAAATGTGACTGCCAATATTTATAAACTATTTTCCAAAAGTGCTTACAAACGGCAGATCTGGCAACAACACTCAATGCAAGTAATCTGCTTCATCAACATAAATCTTACAATTTGCGCGTATTCACTTAAACACAATTTGTTATTATGTTGTGTATCGAAGCACCTATTTGTTTATGACTCATGAATTCTCCTGGTTAACAGGTGAAGGGAACTGCAGCGCAGCGCCAAGTTCTACCAGGAGACTCCTGATTCAGACTCTCTCACAATCAACTAATTGGCTTCAGCCACGAACATAATCCTAACAGATGCTACTGTTAATAATCACCACAAACCAACAGGACACAGGCACATCCTTCAGTGGCTCACTCAAGTCTCGCTGTTTTTCAGTTCTCCGCCTGACACTCCCTCCACCGCCAGTTGGTTGCCATCACCCTGCTGCAATGGGGACTGAGGCCAAACCAGATTTATAACTCTGTATTCACCTATGTAATAAATAATTTTCTTTAACCTGATGAGTCCAATAGTAGAAGTCCTGCTTCTGCTAATTCTTGACTGAATCACTACTTAATAATCTGTTGATGAGATAAACATGAATACAAGTTAGTAAAAACAGCTTTACGGAGTGTCTGAGTATGTAAATTAAATGATCTTTGAGTCAAATGTCTTCTCTTAACCAACTATCTCACAAAAGAGTGTTTTAGCAGGCTGGCATCTCCTTCTAAAAAGTCCATTTTCCACAATACTACAAAAACACAACTAGCAATGTCCCATTTACACACTTGGAAACCATTTTTTTTTTTTAAACTCCAGTTTCAAAACATCGGTTTAATGTGGATGGACCAAACCAGAGCGATGCATTGTAACTGACTTAATGTGTTGCTTTGTCTACGCCAGGGACCGGTTCTTACCAGTCCAACTGATTTACTGTGATGAACACATGCTGCTTCGCATTCATTCAGTCGCTACAGTCCGCATCTGCCTCCAAGGAAGGGAATCCTACTCCATTTATATTTCCCTTTTTAGAACGCCAGTCAAATCCGCCATGCTCCCACTTATCTTACACGTGAGGAACAGTATCATTGTTGCACAGAAAAAAGAAGAATTCCCAGCCCCGAAGCCGTTGGCCCACTTCTGCTGAGAGGTCATTCAGCGGTCAGCGATAACCCGAGTAAAAAAGTAATTTAATCGGCTACCTTTCTTCATCACCAAAATGTATCCTTACATCAAAGTTGTCAATAAAAACCCCTCATTTATTACTGCGTGAATCAGGTCTGTTCGTTTGGTTTTCAAAGCAACATGAATGTTTCTGATGAGACAATGAATTTCCGCCAGTTCAACAAAACACATAAACCCCCTCGAAAAGCAAGACACACACACACACAAAAAAAAAAAGAAACTCAAAGATTCAACACTTCAGGGGGTTTGAACAAAAAGCGAAAGAACAGCAGGCATTGGTTCGCATCCAACTCCCAGTTTCTCCACGGTGCGAGGCATTCATCATCATTATCACGGCCATTCAACACATGTAATTCCCTTTCAAATCAACTGTCAATTCTCATTTGGGTCCTTTCAACATCTTATATGCTTTGAATTCTCTCATCAACTGGATTGAGTTCCAGTTATCTGGAAAACAAGAGTCCGTGCAGCTTCAGCGTACGGGGTATCCAAGTGTTTTTTTTTTTTTTTTTCCCCAAACCCAACAAGCAGCTCCAGGCACTAAAATAGACTTAAATGTGGATCCGTGACCAATCAAAGTGAACACCGTCTAAAGCAGAAGTGCCTCTTGGTTCAGTTCAAAACCACAAACTTTGATGAGGTGTAAAAAGCTAAAACCTGCCTCAAAACAATGTAGCGCTGAGTTACAAGAGTTAGCAACAACTTGCCCTCAACCACAGGTATTATTCGGAGTACCACATGCAGAAAATCAAAGTGTACTGTCAGGAAAACTGCGGTGTACCATAACTCGCAAGGTCAAAGAAGCAGTAAGGCGCCGAAGTCCACCGGGTCGGTGCTTATCCCCGAGTACAGTAGTGTGGCGCAGATGACAATCTACGACTCCCCCTGGACAGGACGGCAGTCCACCCAAAGGTTAGGAAGGTATTTTAAAGTAAATGTGTATAAAACATGTCCTCCTTCTATCTTTTTATCCAGACCTGCCTTAAAGCTTTACGAAATCCATTCCAGGTTATACCCAACCTTCACACCGGGTTTTGTCAGTTTGGTTCCGTAATACCGGGGAAAGTGCTGCAAACAAAACCAACCAACAAAGAGACGTTAGCAAAAACAGTGTTTGTCCACATCTCTTTGTCGGTTTGTTAAGTTTTTGCCCAAAAACTATCATCTGAGCATCCTGTCCAAGCGGAGGCGTAGACGCTCATCCGCTTCACGCTGCCCGGAGTTAGGCTCCGACCCGATGGGCCTCGGGGCCTGAGCACGACTTAAAAGTAAGTAAAGAGGCATGAAAAGATAACCACTTTGTTTGTTGGTTATGGTTTTCCCCTGAAAATTTAAAATGCAACACGGCATTAAGGCTAAAAGATGATCTACAGTCTTCCTGTCGACGGCGCGAGTGTGAGCCGACATTTGAAGCAGTACGGAGAAGAAGAGTCCGCGCCGCTCTCAAAAAAACCAGCCCAAATGCAAGAACAGCTGCAGTGCGATGCCAGCCGAGGGAGGGGGGGGCACAGATGGCAAGCATCAACATCATCCCCGTGCCAGGTGGACCGGGGTCAAAGAGTAAAAGTGATAGAGGGAACGGGGAGCCAATGGGATGAAGAAGGATAGACGTTGAGAACAGATGTAAGCGTAATAACGGATACACACAGATAGCACATCAGCTAACAGAGCATCCAGTCTGATGTTCTGTCGCAGTGTGGCCACAAATTACTCAAAACTCTGACCCTGAAGAGGGATCAGACTACATCAAAGATGGGATTAACCTAAAGGCTCGATGCGTCTGCTGCAGGACTGTGTTTAAATGTCTAAAAAGCCACAACAGCTAGTTACTAAATCTATGGTTAATCTAACCAAAAGAAAACAACTTCTAATTGTTTCCATTGTTGATCTTTCGGAACAGTATTTGACGAATTAATTGTTTTGTCTATAAAATCATTCCAAAAAAAAAAAAGTCTGCCACATCTGATAGAACAACATGAAATTACTTGTTTTGCTAAAACCTGCTCCCCCCAAAAAAATCCACAGATATTCAGCTGATTTTGATTTTTACCAACCAGCAAAAAAACAAAACCACTTTATCTCAAACACAGCGAGTACAAGTAAACCTTAAACCGCTATACCACTACTGCTTAAAACCTGTGTAAAAAAACAGATACTGCCTGGTTTGAATCACTTTAAGGGGGTGTAAACCATTCTATTCTGTGAGTGTGAACAATTTAAACCAGTCAATACCATTTTATTCCTAACACAGCCCATATAAATCCACTTTAAAACAGTGCACAATTGGTTTACAACCGTTTAAAAGCAGCGTGGAAACAGGTACTGTCTGGTTTTAATCACTTGACAGCGGTTTCAACCATTCTATCCTTTGAGTTTCGACAATTTAAACAAGTCAAAACCATTTTATCTCAAATATATCTAATTTAAATCCGCTTTAAACCAGTGTAACATCCTTTAAAATGTTTAAAACCAGCGCATTTGCCTTAAGAACCAAGAACAAAATAAGCCGTTAACTGTATTAAATCAGTTTAACTTAGGCTGGAAGTGTTTTAAAAGAAAGTTGAACAGTTCTACTATCATAAGTGTGTAACAGTTTAAAAACAGTCAAAAACCCACTTCTCAGATTTGGCCCTTTAAAATCCAGTTTAACCTGTGCATGATTGGTACAGACATGGATAAAACCAGATTAAAAACACAATATAGGAGTATTGTCTGTGTGGAACAGTTTAAAAACAGTCAGAACCAGATTATCTCAAGTAAAGCAGGACAGGCGCAAATCCCAACCTAAAACTGGAATCTGTGCTTCATAAACGACTTCCAGTGTTTAATCGATGATCAATTACTTGATGATTGGAATCCCAGCTTCAATCATCTGAACCAAAGTGAACCTTGTTGCAGTCGCTGTGCTGTGTGTAAAATGATTTTGGGGTGTTGTGGTAAATCATTATGTGTCAACGATCCTGACGTAACTGTGGAAACAGTTTCAGGATATCACACCCTGTTAAATCAGCGCGGTTTAATAACGCACTGTTCTCTCCGACCCCCGGGGACAAACATTAAAACTTAATTTTCTCCTTAATGTTTCAGAACTCTCACAAGTCCCTGGAGCGAGGGGAGCCAAATTAAAGTAGACGCACACTTTAATATTACGATCAGCGCAAACGCAGCTCGCGCTCGTAACTGTACAAAGTTCTGTTTTTGACAACATCTACAACATCCGTGTGCCGTTTTCTGAGGCGCAGGTGAAAAGAAAGTGAAAGTTTTCTCAGAAAATGGGAAAAATAGGTGCAATTTACACATTTAATCATGTTGTTACTTTGAACGGGGCACGAATAATCATTATTTTCATTTATCAATTCATCTCTGTTTTTTGTTTTTTTTTAATTAAATCGTGCCGCTTCATAAAATCTGAAAAGAGCACATGATGGCCATCAAGTTACGTCAGAGTACTGATCTGTCCAACACTCCAAAACAAAAAGCTATCGCCAAATATCACTGTCAGTTAATGATTCACAAACATCACAGCTGATCTGTTTCATATTCATCAGATTATTGATAAATCATTTACTTATTTTAGCACTAATCTCTACAAACTTCATAACAATTGCCGAATTATGTTAACAAATTGATGCATTCTATACTTTAGCTTGTTTTTATTATTTTTTTTTTTTTTTAACTTTATACAGAATGTGATATGTTCCTTTTATGCATAAAAGACTCCGATACAGCTGGAAAAGCACTCAGCAGAGTGAATACCGCTGTCAAGGTCTAACTCTTGTAAGGACAAACAAATAGATATGTAAATACATAATAAATTAACACTGCCCCTGTTATTTGATCCGCTGGGACAGAGTCATGATCTGAGTTGGAAACATACTGCACCTTCAAAAAAAAATATTAATCCAGCAAATATGCCTAATTTTATTCATGCATTTTTTTTTTCTGAGAAAAATATATGAAAAAAAAAAAGAGCCCAATATGCACTCTTAAAGAAAGTAATAAATAAATATATAAATTCCTGGATGCAGTCTATTTCCCAGATCCACTCCAAAATATAATGGGCCACATCGCCACCGTGTTTCATGAAAATCAGGTCAATATTTTTCTGTAATAATGGTCAGATCTGAATAAACACACAAACAATCAATCTCCCTAGCGGAGGTGATTTAGCACCCTAGTATGTATGATTCTGTGGAATTATTACCTCCGCCAAGGAGGTTATGTTTTCATCCGCGCTGGTTTGTTTGTTTGTCTGCCTATTTGTTTGTTTTCAAAATAAGTCAAAAAGTTATGAAAGCATTTTGCTGAAATTTTCAGAGAAGGTGTGTATTATGACAGGTAACAAATCATTAAATTTTGGTGGTGATCCAGATCAGCGTCTGGATACAAAAAAATCCCCAAAATCCGGATTTTGCCATTTAGTTATAATGGAGCGATTTTAAAAAAATTGTATCTTGTAAAATATACATCATATTTACTTTACAAAAATTTTCTGGTAATGCAGGTATGTTATAT
>CABFOU010304354.1:0-12504 GCA_900660325.1 Opsanus beta
TCCATATATCGTTATGAAATTTTTACTGAAGATTCATATCCTGATAGGCAGAGGTGGACAACTCCGGCTTCAGAAAGTGAAAGCCCAGCATGTATCGCTTCTACCTGTGCAACTAAAACAGGTGATCTCAATAATTAGCTCATCCACCTGCCTGAAGAGCTGAACTAATTACAATCAGCTGGTTTATGAGCAAGATGGAACAAATATGTGGTTGGACTTTTACTTTCTGAAGCTGGAGTGTCCACCTCTGCTGATAGGCAAGAACTGATTCAATTTTCAAGGTTATAGGTCAAAATCAGGAAAAATCCCTATCCTTTAACGCTGAACGAATTTTCAAAAACTCATAAACTGTCAAAAAAGATCAAATTTCTTTCATATTTGAGAGCGTTATGTAGGATGGTATCCTTCGTCGACTGACAAAGTTTGACCTGGATTACAGATTTTGTGGCCATTTAAATTTAACATTGAAATGTATATTTTACAATATAAAACGTGTCCCAATTACACTCACATTTGAAAGTGAGGTGCAGACTGGAACTTACTATCGCCTGACAAAGTTTGATCCGGATTGTGGATTTTGTAGACATTCAAATTTAATATTGAAAAGGCCGTTTGGTGCACATTTTGCATCATCTCTCACTCAAAAGTGCTCCAGTCACTCATTTGTGACAATGAGGTGCAAACTGGCACTCTCAATGAACAGACTAAGTTTGATCCAAATCTGATCCGTATTGCGGATTTAGCGAATATTTGATTTCAACATTGAAAAGTCCTTTTGATCTATATTTTGTACTATATTTTAGCTTATGAAAAGCCGCTGCTAACAGGACTTTGACATTGAAAATTTTTTCCAAAGGTGAAAATTTATGGAATTGGAAACTAGTGCTGGCGGAGGTTTGCGCTCTACAAGCACGGTGCTCTAGGTTTGTTTTTGTTTTTTTGCCCCTTCATTTTTGGCTGCCCTGGTTTCTCAGGGTCACCACAGTGCATCAGATATCCATATTCTGATTTGACCCGTTTAATGCCGGATGTCCTTCCTGATACAACCCCAGTTCTACATGGCAAAATGCATGCACAGCTCCAGATGTTACTAAGCTGCCTCCCAGCCAACCAATCAGGACCCACTCTGCTTAACTTCTGTGATCTGAAAGGATCAGGGTCCCTGGTATTCAGATTTGATTTTGAAGTGGCATAATCCAAAGTTTTAATTGTAATGCAAATGATAATTAAAACCAGAATTAAAAAAAAAAAAAAACCTCATTTATATATCATTTGGTTCATTCACATTCCAACAGCAAATGTATGCATGTATTAAAGGGAGATGTGTGTATAAACTGTGCACTGCATGTCATTGCATGTCTTAAGCAAATGTCATTTTAAGACTAAGCACTGAAGACCAAAAAAAAAAAAAATAAAAAAATAAAAACTCAACCTTTAAGTCATTGCAGCGGCTGCACTGAATGAAGAACTGGAGGAAGCAAAACCAAGTAAATCCAATTCCTCTTATTAATACTTATTAAACTGCACTCCTCTTTAGGTGCGGGCACACCTTAAAAATAAATAAAATTCATAACAAATAGTTAAATTTGGGTTAGACAGTTGCACAATGATAATCAGGATGCATTCAACAATGAAATTGTTTGCAGTTGGTTGATTTAAAATGATCGTTTACAGATCTAGTTATACACCGCTGTATAATAAGTTGAAAATGTAGGTCAATCACAGAGAAACAAAGCACTTTCTTTTAAATTACACTGTTTTCTTAATGCGTAATCACCCTGTGAACACATCCCGAGTGCTCAGTCAGTGCCTGTTTAATCTTACTCAAGGCCAAAATCCAAATTAATCGAGATTCACACCAGGTTTTTAACCAGAAGCTTGGTGCCGCTGCACAAACACACAGTATACCGCCTGTTCGTGACATTTCCAAATCAGCCAATCTGACAGTTGATCACTTGTGTTGAGAGCAGCCTTTTCGCCACACCAACTTATCTGAGAGAAGAACATTTTATCTCCGGGGTTTCTTGCTGCTTCTTTTTTTCCCCCCCTCTCTTTCTTCCGCCTCTAAGGTTGCAAAAATATTCGTTCAATCTCACCGCGGTGTGTAATGGTGATGTATGAAATGTTATTCTCGGTTAGTGTTGCCTTAAGGGGAAATCATTCAACCGCATCCCAGAAATATATTAAAGATATGAAAAATACTTGCATTTTTATCAGAGAAAAAAAATGATGCTGGTGACAAATAGTCAAAACTACAGCTCAAAACTACAGATACGTTAGTATCTATAATTCTGCTTAAAATGTCAGAAAAAAAGACATTCAAGTATAATTAAACAGTCATCTGTGTCCACAGTGTTGTTCAATTTGGGAATCGTTAATACGAAAAGTCATCTTAAATGGTGCCGTTTGACTTGATGTAAAAATTAAAGTTTAGTTAACTGTAGAAAAATAATGTGACACTCGTGCTGTCAATAACCATTCACATTTAATATTTTCAAATCAATTTCAAAACTATCCAACTGTAAGAGGTGTAACATCAGTGTCATTTAAGATATACACGTTTAACCATCTTTCACTTAGTTAGTAGCCAATTACACCAATTAAATAAATAAAAAAGTAAAACAGCAATTTATGGAAATATCAAGGACAGGCTTTTTTGTTGTCACTTTTTCGCGAAACTATCTGTTGATAACTATTAGCTGTAACTATAAATGCAATAGTCAAAATAAGAGGTGAGAAAACATTTCTGAAGTATTCTGCAATTTCCATGAAAACCAATTAAACCCAAGAATGCAGATTTTTCCTCTTTGGTTAATACGGTATACAAGTTTTGTAACTATTTACGTGAACCGAGAACCTCTTATAAATTATTCTGCATCACTCAGGCAGGAATGTTTCTCAGCATTTTAATTCAGTTTAAATGAACTGCTTGAGTGAGTCGAAGGGGAACTGATGGCCGCTGGTCAACTTGACATACACACACACACACACAAAACTGCTCTGGATTCAATTTAGAACATCACAACAAACTGCATTAAACTGATCCATAATGGCCAGCAGTAAGAATGTTAACCAATGTTAATCTGAAATTAAAAACTGTCTAAATATTAAACCAAATCTTTTAAATGCTGACATTTATTCATCTTTACAGTATTTGTGGCTACTTTTTAACAATTAGACAGCTTTGGGAATATGATGTGTAATTCGGGAGTAACGTGATAAAGTGGTTTGTTATTGACAGATATTCAAAAGTATCCAACCTGATCCAACAGCCAAACGGGGTTCAGTCAGACTTCCTGGTCGGAAAGGCTCCTCCACATGTCGAAGTGCTCTTGAGCAACTCAGTGGCCCCCTGACATTTAACATCAACTGATGACTAAACAATCTACTCTGCCAAAGTACTTTTAAGCAGCACACCAAATCGGGGAGAGATAAACCCAGTCTCTTTCAAAGAAGTGTGTTAGCCATAATATTGTTAGAATTCAGTTCTCTCACTCACACACTCCTTTGACCTAAAATTACATTTTACCAAGACAGCAACAGATGACGTTTGTGACTCCTCCCCCCACACCATTAGCTAAACAAGTGACAATTTAGCGCCATTGATCATTTTTCATTAGTTTGCATAAAAAATGTTTACCAAGCTCTTTGTCACTTTTGTGATTTGTGTTACAACAGAACTGCTGCAAATTAGTTGACAACTAAAGTGTCTTTCACTATTTTCTGTCTATTTTAACGATTGACTGTTTAAGTCTAAATTTTTTGTCTTGCTTCACCAACAAAGATTCACATTTGTGATGTTAAGGGATGAAAAGCAACAAATCTTAGTAGTGAAGGAAATTTTAAGAGTGTAATTGTTGGTTTTGCTGCATGAATGAGCCAAAGGATTAACTGTTTATCCAAAGTCTGATTTATTTCCAGATAAAGTTAAATTAGTGCACTTTTTTTTTTCATTTTGCAACAGTAAATGGTAAAGAAACAATGATGCTTCTAATATGTTATATGAGGCACATTTCTGTTAGGCTGACAGTGAAAAACAAATGTGGGGTTGCAGGCACTTCGGATAACAAGGGAAGCAAGTGACAAATGAGTGCTAAAGAGAAAATTAATTGGAATATATTTTGGATAATAAATGTACTGTTTAGCCTTTAAACAACACACAACTGTTCAAAAAAAACAAAAAAAAAAAGTCTGACATTTTCCCAGAATCCAAAGTGAAGATGTTAAACTTACACAAAATATAAAACTGTGAAAATCAGCAAATCCTTGCAACATATTGCGCGCACACACACACACACACACACACACACACACACACACACACACACACTAGATTGCTGCTTTACACATTGGTGATAGTAAATCCTTTGTGATGATATACCTGCATTAACGTAAGTGTTCAACTTCTGTTTTGAAAGGCCCAACACATCTATCCATCTAACTGGCCAATTCTATGGTAACAGAATTACAATCGGAGGACATTTTTAATGGTAAGCTAAAATATGGCCAGATTTCACTGTCACTGCAATTCCATTACCATAGCCTTACCCAACTGAGAAATATGATGCATTCAAAACAAAACAAATGTCCAACTGTCTTTTCTTGAAGATGTTTGCACAGAATTATTGTTCCTTCATGCACATCTTCTTACGTTGCGCCGCCATCGTGGCCACCATTGTGTTCGTTTGAAATCTACTAACCGGTTTTGGAAGCGTTGCACACATTAATTCAATAATCATATGACGCATCAATTAAACACAGAAGTCGAATTCTTACCAGTTGACAACGGTGGACCTTCATGCAAATCTTCACACAGTGGTAGCACAACTTATGAAGTTTCATTGAAATCTATGAACCGGTTCAAGAGGAGTTGCGCTCAAGAAATCAAAAATCAAATGATCAATTAAAGACAAAACCCAATTATTTCCCTTTCATGACTTGGGACCAGAATCATTTTCCTTCATGCACATACTCACATATTGTGCTACCATTGCGCAAAGATTCATTTAAATTTATTAAACGGTTTAGGAGGAGTTGCATTTTAAGATACGTGGACAGACAGACTGACAGGGTGATTCCTATATACCTGACCAAAGTTTTGTTATGGGCAGTGAAATAAATTTCCAACACAGTTTCCTAAATCCCAAAGTGATGTCTTTAAACTTGCAGAAATGTAACCCTACAAAAAGCGGCAAACCCTCCAGCGTGATAAGTTATCTCATTAATTATCAGTTAGTTCACCTAATCAGATCTGAGTGTCCAACATGATTTGTAGCGCTGAAATTAAGTCCAATTATTAATTATTATTGCTGATTTTTCTTCCAACTGTGTACAAAAGTCTCACTGCTTTTGAATTATGATTATTAGATCTTTAGATGTTGGATATCTTTAGATTTTGGACCAAAACATTCTGAGGCTCCGGGAAGTTGCAGTACGCATTGATTTTCTTTCCTGATATTCTACACACAGAATGATGAGTTAACTAGTCGTACATGAATGATGAAGATGTTGATAAAGTCCAGCGGTCGCTTTTCCCCTTCTCTCAGTTCAGTTTGACAAATTAATCAGTTACACATACTCCCCACACAAAACTTTCGAAGGACTCCGCAAAGGTTACCGACAGCTTTTCCTCTCGCCTGCTGCCCTTCTTTAGTGCCACTGAGCAAAGCTAATCCCTAAACAGCTGTGTCAGTGTGCAGCAGACCAGGCGACCTCTGACCCTGGTGAGACGCTCCAACAGCGGCGATGAAGTGCAGCATTCACACTTACTGTAATTAAAGCCGTGATGGCACGGCTCAGTGGACCACTTCTGCTCTCACACGCACGCCAACGCACACACGCACGCTCACATTCCAGCAGCTGCCTATTCATCTCCATTAAAGCCCCTTACCTTTAGCAGCGGCGTGCCGGTTGCACGTCTCCGTTTCTCCGCTTCAGTGGGAGAGCAGCTGCTCCGCCGCTCAGCGACACACGCAGAGAGGGAGTGCGTGGGGGGAGTGCACGCCTGTCGGTGCATGGATGGAGTCTGGGGGATAACGGCGAGGGAGGGAGGGTCGTTATGAAGGCTGCTCCTTTTAACCCTTGTTGAGCCAAACGTCACTGACCCAACACGCCGTCTGCAGGATAGAGAACACACAATGCATTTTTAAATCAAGTTCAGTCTACACTCACCTATTCCAACACAATACTTATTGATTATTCTTATTTATTTTAAAAGGAGCTTTTTTTCAATAAATTGTCTCTTTATTAGTTTGTCAACAGAAAAACATTAAATGTAGTTAATGAATGTAGCTGTTCAAAACTAATCAATCAACATAAATTAATCATTTTCAAATTAAGCAAGAATTACACAAACAAAATTATTTGTCACTAAAGTGAACACAATTAGCAGTTTTTCATTATTGAAACATTTTGGGCATAAGAGTGGCTACGTTTGGCACAGCATTATATACGTGTACTTTAAGCTGCCTTTTTTGTGCAAATGTTGCTATGCAAAAAAAATTGTTTTGTTTTTTTTGATAGTGTGCAAACAGTTTAAGCATTTTTATTTATATTTATTTATTTATTTTTAACTGGTACTGCGCAAAAATTTTAGTCATAAGAATTCTCAAAACCAAACAAGCTGCAGAAAATTTTAAAACAATGTCATATAGTTTACAGGAAAGAATTTTAAAGCTTGCACACTAAAACAAAATCTCGAGTTTCTACACTTCACCTTTAAAAGTTATTTATTATGGTTTTACAAGAACATCATGTTCAGCAATTTGTTGTCATCCTATTTTTGGGGGTTTTCCAGTCATGTATTAGGCTGTAAACCTGTTTAATAACAATTTCCTATGTTTAGAAAAAAAGGAAGCAATAACATTTATAAAGTTCACATGACATCTGACTAATGAAGGCAAACCATTAGCAAACATTTATCCAGATATCCAGAAACAACTGAGTGCTTCAGACCTTTGTACGGCAGTTTTATGGATGCAGCATACCACTTTTGCCCACTTTGGATTTTCTCCAACACTTCCCAAAGCTTTTTGCTTTGCGACCCCTAAAAAAAGAAAAGCAGCGGCAAGCACAAGCGATTTTCTTCTCCAAAGCTCACAGCTTGTTGTTCAGGTACAATGTGTCCTGTTGTGCTCGTAGAACACATCGCACCGTAACACTTGTACAGTGTGAATCTTTAAGGATTTCAAAAAGGCTGAAAATGAGCCAGCATGTCAGAAACACACATCAGAACAATCAGCAAAGTAAGCTGTAAAAGCATTTTTCCACGTGCAATCAATTCTTGACCCCTCTGATTTTATTTTTTTTTTGTTCTGATTTTATTTATTTTTTTGTTCTTTTGACCTTTTGTGGGTCTCGACTTCAGCTCTGTAGTGATAGTTTGACTTCCGATCAAAGCTGCAGAATCAGATGATTAAAAATTACTTAGTCCACAAACAGTTGAACATCAATACTTAAACTAAAGTGGAATACATCAACTACAGACGCATGAAACACAGTTTGCATGTATTTTAGATTTTTGTGCATTTATTTATTATTGCAACACACAACTATAGTAACTATAAATGACAAAACAACAACTTAATGTGTTTCAAATTGTACATGAATATGTCACTGTGCATATTTTAAGTTTATTTGCTGGCAACTGATGCAAAAACATCCCTCAAACATTGACCTGAACAGACATTTTAATACTGGGATAAGTAAGAAACATCACATTTTATTTATGTGCACCGTTTCCTCTTACTTTGTGCACCCCAAACCAAACAAACAGTCTTATCAATTTCTTAAAGGCATGTTAACACCCAGTTTGTTCTATTCATTTTTGCCACGAGTCAGTTTTTGATACTTTTTAAAGTAATTTCTGTTTGTTAATTTTCCCTCCTCAAGGTTTTACAGTATTTTTCCTTGCATTTTAGTAGCATTATCATTTCTCCTAATTTTGTATTTGTTGCTTGTTTGCCCGAATGTTCAACTAACAATTATTCCTTTTAATTACATATTCTCTGTGTGTTAATTATTCTTTCTTGCATCTATTCAGTTTTTACTTTTTCTGTCACTGCAATTATGTTTATCCTTTTTTCTTGCACTGTTATTAAGATCTCCTACAGTAAAGCCATCAAGACACAGATGCCATTTTACTCAAAAATGGTCCACTTCATTTCATTTATATTTCTTATTGTGTTCTTAGAAAATAATTTTAAAAACAAGTGCTTCACAAGTTTTGACATTATGGCAGTTTGGGCAGAAAAGAACAAATAACTGATGGAGGGTGACAAAACAAAACCGAAGGATGCTGGATGAGAACTGAAGAGGTTTAATGCGTGGAGGTCACCTCTGCTGACCTGTCTGTTTTTAACGAAAAACCACCAGCTTGATGAAGGGGTACTGTCATCGGTCTGCTTCTCAAACCTGTTGTGCAAGAGCCCATTTAACTACCGATGCATTGACATAGCAACCATATTGATGCTATCTGGTTGTTGTATGAGAATTTAACATTTTATATCTGTGCTAAGAAATGCAGGACCTCTCACTTTCCAGTCAAAGTATCACTGCAACAATTTGCAAATCCTACCCTCACCAAAACACAAGTAACCCATTCTTGACAGTGAACACAAAGGCGTGAACCTATTTCTCTCTTTTTCACCTTACCACAACATTTGGAGTGCCCTCCATTGGATGGTACCACTTCACAACAGAGTCACCAAGAGTAGGATTTGAAATCTTTGACTACATGCACAAAATACAAAAAAGGAAATTTCACTATTGTTTGTTTTAAAGGAGTTTTTCTTGGTGTAATTAAGTGAGTGCTGTTATTTCAATGAAAATGTGTTTTAGCAGTTCAGTTCAACTGCTTTTCGTTAAGTCAGCAACATTCTTGAGTAAAATGCAATAGACTGCCCCTTTAATACACTGTGTTCACATGTTGGGTGTTAGCAGCAGACTGCAGAATGGATGATTCATTGTTTTTCCACCTCTGGCTATAAGTGTGGCAATGGCTCACCACGACAGCATTTGCAGTCAAAAGCTAAAAACTTTCAACTATTTCTATCCCTCAACCTTTAAGTATCTTAGGAGTTACTTAACACAGTTGTGTGGAACCACTTCACATAACTAAGCAACCTCCTTCCCACCCAAAAAACAAAAAATAATAATAATTTTGGAGAGCATAAAACAAGACACCACTCAATGCATCACCTGTAGCTGATGAGGACACCAATGTCACATGGCAACAACAAGGAAATACTTTACCATATTGCCTCACCTTGGATCTGTGAAAACAAGGGAAAAGCCAAAGGGACTTACTTTAGTAATAATGCACTTCTGCAGGCACCTGGCAATGTGTACGTGCATTGTGAACATGTTTGTGTCAGGGTGTCTGAGGGTTGCGTTCCTTATGCAATGCTGGACTTTAGTCCAGTATTTTAGTGGTCTAAAACCACAGTCACATACAGATAAGACTGTCAGCGAATTGGGAGAGTCACTGACAGTCTCAGTCACAGCTCCCCTCAAGAATATAGTTGCCGGTGTTTTGGCAAAAAAAAAAAGTTGCAGTCACATATAGAAGACTGTTTTGTGATCAGTAAATCAAACTATTTTAATGTAGTACTTTTCATACAAATAAACTGCAACACAAAGTACTTTCACAATAGAAATGGTTAAAAAAAAAACACTCCAGCACAACGTATGCACGAAGGTGGCAACACTTGCATGACAGTTGCGCGTATGTCACAAGAATGTCTTCCTTATTTCAGAAAAGTTGCATGACTGTGGCAGGAGTGTCTGATTTCACAAACATCTTCCCCACCTTTCTCCCATTTCCACCAGCAGTTTCGGGTTGTTGTGTAGCTTCTGGCATGTCTTCTCTATCCCTCTTATCTCAATGCACTCTGTCCGGTGACTTGCTTCTATTCACTGCAGTGAGTGGAGGAGATCAGGCTGCACGGGTCAGCACCTTGGACAGTTCCTACTCTTAAAAAAAAAAAAAAACCAAAACACAAACAAAAAACAACTCTAAAGTTCTCAATTTTCCTCACCACGCACAGAGCTACCTAACCTCAATGAGACTTCAGAAAACATGCATGCCATGACCGTGTGCATGTGGTGCACTTGCGTATCCTGACATATGCACCTCTGTGGCACCACTGCATGTTTCTTTAAAACCACTCACCCCACTGATTTTCACCCACAACACATCGTCAAAACATTTTTTTTTTTTTTCTGTGACAGTCGCTCGAACATGGTGCGCATGCATGGGCTATTTTGTCGTCAACATGTGGCGGGATGGTCATAACCCCCAGTGTGACTGGCCATTAAAACGCACTGTATGGTCATAGCTAGTATCGCACCCAATCCCACTTCACTTTTAGACCAACACATCCGCAGAAGCATCAGGCGGAGAGTAACAATGACATTTGCGTCACACTGTGTGCCACTCACTGCCAGTTGGAAGAAAGTGTTGCACTGTGCGCTGCTTACTGCCAGATGGAAGACTGCTGGGACAAACATTTCAAAAAAGAAATTCATGACTTCATGAATTAGTAGAAATGGAAGAAAACCACAACTTCATTATTCAGAGTAAGTGAAACTCTGCAAGAGTCCAAACCTGGAAAGTTACCAATAAAATGTCAAACACACTTGTAAGTGGTAATTTGGTATGAAAATGTTTAGTTTAGTTTGTCTTGAACACTCACACAATGTATTTTATTTCATAAAACCTAAACCACAAAGTACATCACTTAAGCTTGATCACAAAAAAAAAAAAATGTTCAAGAAGGAACAGGAGGAAGAAAAACACTCATCAAATCCTACCCCTTCAGTTTTAAATGTTCAAAAGGACACCCCTTGCACACCATCAACATTATATACTTAACTTCTTGATTATTAATCAACTCATTAAATATTTATATTATTTACAATGTTCCATAATAAAATACATATTTTCAGAAATACTTATTAAATGCAAAAAAACGACTATAATTTAAACAAATAAAGCAACTTCTCAAAACACATACCTACATACACAAGTACATCTACACACATACCCATGTGTGTATAATATACACACACCCTCAAATTTATACAATACCACACACACACACACACAGATAGATAGATACACAGAGAGGCAGACAGATACTCATACATACAATTGTACTGTAAAATTAGTGAGCCAAAGGGATTTAGTTCAGAAAGCGAAAAGTTTATATTTTCTAGAGACACATTACATATAAACTAAAATGTTTCAAGCATTTTTTAATTTTAATAACTACAGCCTTCAGCACCAAAAGTGTTGTCACAGTGTTGTATCAAAGCATATTTGTGGAAAGTTGACTGGAAGGGAAAAGTGTGGTAGAAAAAGATGCACAAGCAACAGGGATGACCTCAGCCTTAAAAGGATTGTCAAAAAGCAGACTCAAGAACTTGGGAGAGCTTCACAAGAAGTGGTCTGAGGCTAGAGTCAGTGCATCAAGAGCCACCATGCACAGACAAGTCCAGGAAATGGGGTGCAAGTGTTGCATTCCTAGTGTCAAGCCACTCCTGAACCAGAGAAAATTGTCAGAACCATCTTACCTGGCCTGAGGAGAAAAAGAACTGGACCGTTGCTCAGAAGTCCAAAGTCCTCTTTTCAGATGAAAGTAAATTTTCCATTTCATTTGGAAATCAAGGTCCAAGAGTCTGAAGAAGAGTGGAGAGGCACAGAATCCATGATGCTTGAAGTCCAGTATAACATTTCCACACTCAATGATTTGGGGTTTCATGTCATCTGCTTTTATTGGTCCACTGCATTTTATCAGGTCCAAAGTCAACACAACTGTCTACCAGGACATTTTAGAGCACTTCATTCTTCCATCTACTGACAATTTTCATGCAGATGATGTTCTTTTGCAGTAGGACTTGCAGCTGTCCACAGTGACAAAAATACTAGTAACTGTTTGCTAACCATATTGTAGTTGATTGGCCCCATGGATAATACCTCACATTCTCTATGGAGTGTTGTCAAGAAAAAGATGAGAGGCATCGGACTCAACAATACAGAGGAGGTGAAGGCCGCTGTCAAAGCAACCTGGGCTTCCATCACACCTCAGCAGTGCCACAGGATGATCACCTCCGTACCACACCGCGCTGATGCAGTCATTCATTCAAAAAGGAGCCACATTCAAGTACTGACTGCATAAATGTACACACTTTCCAGAAGCTTGATATTTATTTATTTTTTTTATTTTTTTTTAAGTGATTTCATAAATCATTGGAATATTTTAAGATACACATTATTTACCATTATTTACTATTTTTGGAGCTGTAGCAGAAGCCATAATAATAAAAATTTAAATGTTGGAAACATTTTAGTTTTAAGTAATAAGTCCAGAATATTTAAAAATTTTCACTTTCTGAAATGCCTGACAAAAAAATATTGAACTTTTCAATGATATTCTATTTTTTTTTTTTTTTTTTTTACCCCGGAGCCTAAAGAAATATACTTTGCCCAAGGATGATTTAACT
>CABFOU010304389.1:0-12236 GCA_900660325.1 Opsanus beta
TTTTGAGGGACCTGGCACTGACTCCGGTGCTTGTTCTCCCTTTTTTGCAGGAACAAATCCACTGTAAAGTCAGCTCAGTAGCTAACTAACCTTCGTCATCTCCTGAAGTAACACAAACTAAAACCAGCTAATTTGGATTTATAGCACAAAGATGAGCAATACGTTTTTGTTTTTTTTCTTTTCTAATCAAGTGAAAGTGCAAAACATTCAGGACTCTACTGAATACATCCAACGTACTGTAGCCATCCTACGCTAACAGGTAACCAGTTCAGTGTTATGTTGTGTTCTGGTCAGATGTGTCAGAAAACGCTGCCTGTCAGTCTAAAGCAGGGAATTCCAAATGGATGACAAGATGCCCACTTTTAGTAAGTAAAACACCTCAATTACACTAACCATGTGCTGGTACTGAGGCCCAGTATATAACCAGCCCACATTTCCAGCAAGAACGATGCAACGATGTCAGCTGAACAGACTATTCTTAAAACGAATAATCTATAAAATGATTCTGTCTGTTTTGCATATTTCACCAGCATTCTCAAGATGAACTAATTTTAGTGCAGAAATGACCCATAGATTAATCAGTTCGTCAGTCAATCTGAAATTAATCAACTGTTCTGATATTCAGTTCTCATCATGTGTAATTGTATCAGGGAAAAACACCAAAATTTTAACACGTTCCAACTTCGTACTGTGAGGATGTGCTTGTATCCTTGTTTTATTTGAGACAAACTGGTTTTGACTGGTCTGACACTGTTATGCACGAGGACATTAGAAGGGTTTAAACTGCTTGAATCGTGTTTTCAACTTTAAAACGGATGTTGATTTTCATCCAACAGTAAAATGACGAGGTAGTCAGATTCTATGATTATTAATAACAAAATGCTGTGAATGGGGCAAAGTAAATTCACAACAGGAAAAAAAAAAAACTGTTGTCAAACACACTGAAACAATGTCTTTATCACAGGTTCACTGTTATTGAGCCACTAAATATTTATTGTGGTAGCCTACGGTGTTGCAGACATTTATCTCTTATTTCCATTTTTTCATTACCTGGAATAACTTTGGATGCGCAGACTTAGTTTTCAAAGTGATGTTAAGCTTCTTTAAATAGAGTGAGGTACCATGTGTTCTGGAGCATAAGTCACAGGACCTCCCGAACTAGAGAAAAAAACAAAAACCCACTACTTTTACTCCAGAAAATATGGTATATATGGTAGTTCACCCTGACCAGCCGAACACCATTTATTTTAGCGATGAACGTGCCCTGATTTTACCAGCCCAGTCTCACACTATTAGATCGTGATGCCGTCTCGAAATGTAGTAAATTTTGATGATGGGGTTGTCTAACCCTAACCGTAACCATAATCGTAACCCAAATGCCACACGGTGGGTCCACAACCCCCTCGTTCATGATCTATTATTTTGTGATACCATCACAAAATTAGTGACTGATGGAACCATAGTCTAAAATCCAACCATATCTCACGGCATTTCATGAAACCATCATGAAAATCGACTATATTTTGTGACAGTATCACTAACTAATAGATTTAATCACTTTTCGTGATGGCATCACGAAATGCCGAGAAATATGGTTGGATTTTACACTCTGGTTCCATCACTGACACCAAACCAGGATGTTCCCACAGCTTCAAAACACCTCATAACGGGAAGCTACAGTTTTATATGTAGAACAATGTAATCAGACAATGTTTAAAAGTACTTGATTATTGCTGTGAGTCGTATATAACTAATGCTGACAGTTTATCTCCAGTAAAGTAAGTCCCTTCGGCTGCTCCCTCGTTTTTGCCACAGCAGATCTGTATGTTGATTTGGCACAAGTTTTACACCGGATGCCCTTCTTGACGCAACTCCATGTTACATGGAGAAGTGTGGCAGGGGTGGGGTTTAAACTGGGAACCTTCTGCACTGAAACCAAGTGCACTAACCACTCTACCACCACCCCTGCAACAATTTAGCCCCAGTACCGACAGAAAAATCTTTTCTTTTTACAGGGAGGATTGACGACAAACTCTACAGTAAATAATACACCTTAAATACTTAAAGCTTTCTTGTAAAGGGGTCATATGTCAGTTTTAATCTTTTACTGTTGATTTCATTTTAAACATCCTCAGAGTTCCACAATTCTCTGACTGCACATCGGACTTACCCCGCTACGAGCAAAATGGTTCATTTTATACTTAAGCGAATTATGCCACAGAAGTCCATATCTGTAGACCTGCTTGTTCTGACAGCTAGAGCACTGAGCTGGTCTGTAGTCTGTGTGACACGCCCACATGGTCTGCTCCTGCTCCCTCTCCCTTTGGATAGGGGGCGTGGCAGGCAGCAGCTCTTTTTCATTTAAAGCAGCAAGCACAGAAGTGGAATGTTTTGGACCTCAAGGGGTTTTTGTTTGTTTGTTTGAGATGTTTTACTTTTGCATCTATTTCTTTCTTTTGTTTTTTTTGTTTTTTCTCAGTGATGAAATTTTTCGAGAAATTACCAGCTTTAGAATGCATGTCTGCCTACACTGGACATTGTTACATCAACAAGGGGATGTACTCATTCATTCATTTATTTATCCACTCATTCAATCACTGCATTTTACAGGGTGCATGACTAAGCTTTTGCCGAAGCCTAGGAACATGGCCCACTTGACTACTCAGCAGGACAGTGACCCCAATGGACAACATTGTAGAAACACAAACTGCAGTGACCACAAACTGCATTCCCACATGCACGATTTTGATCATGACTGTTCACGACTACACCATGTTGGGTGAATCGTTGTGGTGATTCTTGACCACGTCCTGCCAGCTCACAGGACTACTGTAACCCAAAACTATGTATTACAACAGATGATTCACCACTGTTGAACCAGGAACTACTGTGATTTAGCACGACACCACAAAGACTCTAGTAAGACTCTTTGTGGTATAGTCCTTTATAGTCTTGCTGCATGACTTGACATGCATGCCCAAGAATGCCAAGGATTGCCTTCAAGATGGCAACAAGAGGTTTTGTAAAACTGTCGTGACGGCATCTTGTACCATCAAGACTCACCAAGACTATACCCAGGATCTGCCACAATTTGACATGGTGATGTCTTGGTCAAAAATCGTGGTTGCGTGTGTGTGTGTGTGTGTGTGTGTGGGACCCGGGCTTTTATTAATGTGATCTTGTATGCTAATGCATATGCTGATTGGGTCAGCGTTTTCTTTAAGATGGCCCATCATTAGTCATGGGAGCCATGTCGATGTAACAACGTCTGGTATGAATAGCGGTTATTTTACAAAACTTTCATCACTGGTTTCGAGGCACCTGGTGACCTGTGTTTGCTTACTGAAAAGGAATAAGGTACTTTTGGGAACCTGTGCCTAATTTTTGCTTTTGATCCATGCATCGATTTTCAGTGAACTCCACATATCAGCCACAACTTTCTGTCATCATATGAAAATACTTCCTCTGCACTACACGAAGTCAACCAGGCTCAGTTGATCATAATATACTGCAGTATTTCCAAATGCAAGGAGCTCGGTGCCTGTGTTATTATTTTGGAGGCATTTCAGAAATGTAGCAGCAGAAAAGTCCAAAAGAGGAAAGTCTGTTGAGTCGGTCGTCTTCGATTTTACACCTCAGTAATTGTAGCATTCCGGGCTGGCAGAACGACGTCGAAGCTGTCAAACAGAACCTGATATGAGTGTTTACAGAGCGCAGTTTCCTCACATCTTCCAAAAAATGTGTTTACGTGTAACTACTGTATAAAAATGCCTTTGAGAAAAACTGTTCTTCTAAGTTGTAATTGTTTTTATTGATGGCTTGAACTTTTGTGTTAGCGTTTAGACGTCTTCTTTATTCATTGTTTAAAATGGGTTTTTACGAAGCCGACTGAAAAAAAGCTTAAAATTAGGCATTGGATTTTGTACATAGATGAGTGAGACCAGAAGATGAATGTAATGCATCTGCTCTAAATGTGAACGCGAGTAAATATGGGGTTGTCGCCACTACACAGGCCAAAGGTCGCTGAGGTTACGGGCAGGAGTCTGTCTCCAAACTGGGCAGAACAGGAAGGTATATAAAGTCGCTTTTCAGTCAGGAACAAAAAAACCTAAAGCCCCATGTTTACAAGGAGCTGTTGGCAGATGCATCAGACGAAGTCATGAAGGAGACATCACGTCACTTTTTTAAAATCTATTTTTATTGAACAATAAACGAATATTACAAAATAAAAGCCTTGGCTGTTTATGTGGGTTTCTTCTGTTAATGGGTCACCGCACATGACTGGAGGAAGTTCCTGACCTTCATGTGCGTCCCGCTAACAAGGAATAACAAGATTACGACGCCACGAGTGACAGCTCACTTATGGTCGGTGGTGCCACAGCGTGATTTTAGGCCGGCTTTATTCTTTTAGTTTGGAGTGCTTTTAAACGTCCTCGCGGGCCTGACGTGGGTGCAAGTTGCTGACAAATAGACACTTGTTCCTCCAGATGCTTTATTGTTATGACCTCATCAGCTTCTCACTTGATGAAAACTCGATGGTGGGCAGCTGCATAGAGACTCCCGACATGTAAGTAGTGGGCACGGCTCCATGAAGCCTGCATGGATGAACGCTGACGTTATTATTGCCTTTTTAGGCAGCGTTTAACTGTCGACGGCCATCGCGGAGCAGGTTGGATTGAAAATAGCTGAAATGACATCTCCTCCAGCAGTTTCAGCCTTTCATTACATCAGCTTTGTGTTGTCAGTGGAGCTCTTTACAGATGCATGTTTAGAAAAGCACGCACGCATTTTTGAAGAGACAAGGGGGGAAAAAAAAGCTCATTTAGCTGGAGCCAGAAGGGCACTCAAGAATGCGTACCTCAGCCAAATCCATTGTGAATGATGTCTGCGTCTGAAACACTGAAGTTACACATTCCCACTTTGTTCTTGTTTGAAATTGAGCAAACTGCGATTACATTTTCATTGCTGTTTGTCAGTCTGTCTGCCTGGGTTTGGCAGTTGGATTAGTCTATCAGCCATTGCTAATGGCAGGCCAACATCACAGTGGTGGTTCTACATCATGATGCCACACCCCCACCCTGCAACACACAAACATTAACTCCATTATCCCTGTTAAAACATTATACCTTATATTTATTTGTTCGTGCTGAGGATAAGGTAAGTAGTGTCAGCCAGATGGTGCAAAAATGAAGGATGCCGGTGAGTCTTTTTTTTTGTATATGAAACAGGTGAGATGTGCCAAGACGACACCTGGCTGTCACAAACCATATGCAGCCTGAATTGAGGCGGGCAGTCCAAGGTAGAGTGTTCCTGGGGAGAAGCTTTGCTGCCAAGCTCAGAGTGGCCCAGTGGCGCAACTCTGTAGCCGTTATCCTGCTAAACACAGAAAGGAAAAAAAAATCTGAGATATCAAGAAGAGTTCGTCTACATGGAGATCCTTGGAAATCTGGAAAAAGACCTTTCCTGATTTTTGCCGATGGATTTGGCTGCTCTGAATGCAGCTAGGCAATAGCTGCTTGGGAAAATCAGCTGAGCTGCATTTTTACTCTGCTTGCTACAGTAAATTAGTAAAAAGGTATTGTAAAAATAAAGTATGTACAAAATGCATGCACATACACCAATATAAGTATCCATCTATGTTTTACTGCAGATATTGTGGTTTTCCAATTACGTAGACTCAGAAACTCAAGAAAACGTACTTCCACAAAATAAAATGAGTAATACT
This sequence comes from Opsanus beta, assembly GCA_900660325.1. Taxonomy (NCBI): domain Eukaryota; kingdom Metazoa; phylum Chordata; class Actinopteri; order Batrachoidiformes; family Batrachoididae; genus Opsanus; species Opsanus beta. The sequence continues at coordinate 5,726 of CABFOU010304389.1, forward strand.
AAATTTGTCTTTGTTCAGTAGTTACATTTTTTGGAAAATATCCTGCTGACAAACGAACTGTAGATGGCACGGTATACTCGAGCAGTACAAAGAAATATTTCATAAACTGAAACCTGTCAGTGTGCCGCAGAAAGTCTGTATTTATGCAAATAAATAAAGGCATATCCTCCATAACTCTGTTATGATGTTAAAATATTTGGTTGAATCTTGATCCCAGGCTTGAATTCTAGCCAGCCAGGCGGCTTTCAGCGGACTCGTATCGCAGCGCTCCTTTGCCTCACACTATATGTTTTTTCAGCTCTTGAGCAAATAAAATGCTGCATGCTTTCCTGTCAACAGATCCGACAAACACTCATACGGTGTCGTACACGCAGTCTCTTGCTGGCGCAAACAAGTGGCATGCACACAGGAGTCTCGATAAATAGCTATGTAAATGCACACATATATCGCGTATGAGATTTACACTTTACGCCTGTATCCATGGACACACTTTAATCGCGCCTGGTGCATCTTTGCCAGCGCGCTACTCCTTTAAGAGAAGAAGCCCTTTCCTGTTTATTAACAGTAACTTTAGAATTGTACTGGAATTCTAACACCTCCTAATTTTAAACCATCTGACTCCAGGAGGACACAAGCTAAATATAACCGCTGGCATACATCTGAAGAAAGAAAACATTCCAAAAATGCCCTGAATAGTGACTATTCATGCTCATAAAAGAGATTCAAAGTGGAGCTCTCTTAGCAACTCGTGACTCATCAAAATATCTGCAGCGAGAAAGAGAGACGTGAATGTGTGAGAGACATCTGATACGGGAATTTGTCAGCACTTAAGCAAGATGAGGAGGATTCAGATCCTCTTAAGCCTCGTACTAGAACATGAAGAGTCCAAACTGCTATTTTCATGCTCCGCTTTGCGTCTGCACGCACCAACCTATCTGCCTGCAAATCAGCAGCCTTTGCTTCTTGAAAGTGAGCACGTTTCACGAGCTAATCTCCTCTACCCCGCCTGCACATCCTCCGACTTGACCCTTTGTAAGGTCGCTGAGGACTAGGAGCCAGAGGGTCGGTCCACACCTTGACCAGATAACTTTGGATACGCACTCAACTTTCTCGCTCTTAACACTCGTCAAGAAAAATGACCACATGTAACTTGGCAAGAGTACTTGTGTGGTCCAAAATCATAACACTGCCTCAGTAGGCCAAAATATGACCAAAAAGAAACCGCGAAAAGGGTGACAGAAGCAAATTCCTCCATGATGGCTCAATGTGCAACGAGTGTATCAAGTGCAGATAAATAGTAGAAATACAAAATGTAAAAATCAAGTGAATACCCAGGATTGTAATCAGTCCCGTGTGTGTGTCATAACTGGATATCTCAAGATTAACTTTTGGAGAGGATCAGACAAAGGTCAAGGTCAATAAAAACATGGGGAAAAAACATTTTCAACTGTAGCTCCACAACCGGTAGGGCTAGAGAGATGATCTAAAGTTTATATTGATCAGCAAAGTATTTGCGATTGATTGGCAACATGAATTATCAGATATGGTGCAGAGCACACAGGGTTTGCATCAGCCCTCTGATTAATTTTATTGATTGTTTTTTGTGAAGAAGTGTTCGATCCACGTCACATCTATGGTAACCAGTTGTTGAAGATCAGGTCTGGGAGCATGCCAGAGCATGCCAGAGCATTTCCGCTTGGGTGGCCATATTGTGATTACCGAAAACCAGGACACTCGGCCCGGCAATGAGATGCTCAAATGACACTCAAAGTTTCTTCAATTTAATGGCACAATGAAAACTAGGACATTTTCATCACTTAAAAAAAAAAAAAACTCAGGACGGCCAGGACAGGACGTGAAAACAGGATATGTCCTGGGAAAACAGGACGTTTGGTCACCCTAATTTCCGCATCCACCTCTCCACGGAACCACCCTAGGTCCTGAATGGCAATACAACCGGTCCATCCCCAACTCTTGAAAGTAACCATCTATCTGCCACAGCGAGGTGAAACATGGGCCTCTTCTTGGTCCTCTTCAGCTACAGGGGTCCTCAACACTGAGCATGTGTCCATAATGCTGTAGCTGACGTTCCCTCACAATACAAGTGATACTCCTCATCTTAGCCTCCATAAGTATTTTGATACAAAGTAATTCCAGTGGTACCAATGGATCCTCCAAAGAGACATATTATTACCAAAGATATTGACAATAGTCGTCACCTTCGTTAACCCTGTTTGTGTTAAAATCTTGCAATACAGTGCATTAAGACAGGAAGAACCAGGACCCCAAAGATGTAGACCTTCGTCCTCCTGGAAAGATATCGGCATCACCAAACACCTCTGTCCAGGGACATCTTGACTCCATAAGCACTTCCTAGGCAGCTCTCGATCTCAAAGGCTGAGGACCCAGACACATGAATGCTTGTGTCACAAGCATTCACTGAATATGAGATCTTTTTTAAATAATGGTAAACTTGTCAGCTTCAGTGTCTGGTGGGACCCAGCAGGCTAACAATCTTGTATTGAGGTCATGGCATGCACGTGTTCTTTGAAGATACCCCAGTTCAGTCCCGGTTGCAGGGTGCCAAATTGTGACGATTGTCAGCTCATTGGGAAGAGGCATGTTAAGAAATGGATTTTCAATTTTGGCAGAAATCGTTGCCTTAATTCTGTGAGTGTGACTAAAATTAACCCATATTTTAAGTCCTCAGATCACTGCATACGTCATCAGCCTTTCATAAGTAGAAAGGGATAGCGTACCACGTACACCTCGGCCAAGGCCTCACAGTCCCCTTTAATTTAAGATCCAAACCAAATTTAGCCCACTTCAGTGGACTAAAGATCTGAAAATACATTTTTTTGTCCACCACATCCAGAGCATTATCTGGATCTAGACCAGAGTTTACCCATGGATAGATACGTAGCTGTGGGATCCTGAACAACCTTGAGTCTGATCGCTCACATCTGGATCACTTAGATTGCTGTCCTACAGCAGAAGGTTAGCGATGCGGTGAGATGAGACGTGGACATAAATTGGGGTTGTAAGTTCCGTCATTGAAACTGAGATGTCCACAGTGAGTAATGTTGATCTGTAACAGGATACTGAGAAACTACGAGTTTTACAATCACATTTAAAGGGAAGACACTGTCGTATGTGCAGCAGGTGGATTACTCTGAGGAAAAAATAGCACGGCAGGAAAAGTCGGATTTCTTTTTCTCCTACGGAGAAGAGAGGAGGCTTGCATTTTTTGGAACGGAGAGCGTGAGACATTAGATTGTAAAAGATCTGCCAAACAACAAGGGTCCCAATTAGTGTTTTATATGTTAATAACTACACCATAAAGTCTGATCTGACATGAATCAGAAGCCAGTGGAGTGGGACTAACGTTTGGGGCTAAAATGGTCGCATTTTGCTGAAAGTCTAGCAGCAGCTTTCTGATACCACGGTGATATTATTCCTCGATGCCTGCACTGACCAATCACCTGTCTCTCCCTCTCCCCCTTCCCCATCCCACCCTCAGCGCCCGCTCATGCTCTCGAACCCCTTGCCCGTCCTAGGCGCGGCCTGCTTCAGCCTGGTACTCAGTGTTGGATTAGCAGCGGCGCATGTGTATGATGGCATGTGTATGTTTCTGTGTGTCTGCATGCACATGGGTGGGAAAAATGAAGCCTGCCTCACGACTAAGACTGCATCACTCATTTCTCTCGCTCTCCCTCCCCGGGGCCCATAAACCTTTAAAGCACCTATAAAACACTTGGCGAGGCCTTTTTGAAGTTTTTATGAAGATCTGGCTTTATTGTTCCCAAGAGATGAGCCCAGCTCCGCTGGCGCCTCAGAGCTTTCTGGAAGTGCCAGTGAATTCGGCAGGGGGGTGGAGCAGTAGCAGAGGAGGGAGTCCCAGGAAAAAAAAAAAAGGGGCTGTGAATGGGGGGTGGGCACGCGGAGCCTGAGTTTTTATGCCCCCTGTGCATGTGTGTAGCATGTGGGTGTGCGTGCACACATGTCACTTCAAACCGTAGACTCAGTGTTAACAGTAACTTTGACAACTTTATCTTCTGGTGTTAATTTTACACCATTGCAGTCAATCCGCTGCCACAATAGATCCATAAAGTTCTGAAGAAATGCGTCTGTATGTGCTGGCGAGCATGTGTACGGCGCTGTACAGGCTCACAGACGGCGGAGCCAGCAGGTTGAGTCCTTGTTGTTTGAAGTGAAGCTCTGTTGTTCTCATAGAGTTAAATGAATGGAGCCGGACCCCCCTCCATCTGTCTGATCCAGCGCCACCAACCCTCCCTCCCAAATCCCGGCTCCGATGCCCGACGCACCGGCCCCCTCAAAGGAACAGTTGGCAAACGGGCGGCCCATTAAACAGGCGAGGGCTACGAGTCTTCACCACCGAACAGAGAGAAGGAGAGGGGGACCGAAAGCAAGAGTATGTGTGAGGGGCGCGGACGTGCATGTTCCTGAAGTCAAGCGATCTGAAAGCATCTTAACACTGATGGTAGAGCAGGTAGTTCAGTGAGATAAGGAGTGAGATGACCACTGTGTAGACCTGGTTGTCCTTTGACAAGACACTTCATCTGTTGTTGTACTGTCTACTCAGCTGTAAATAAGTAACCCCAGGGGGTGTTGTAGGCGCTCATCTGCTTCGCACTATGGAATCCGGGGATAAGTACTGGCACCAGAGGGCCTGTACAGGACTTGTCTTCTACTGTTTTGAAAACCAAAAACAAATGCATACCTCTTACAAATCTGAATGGAATCCCCCAACTTGACCTCAGTTTGGTCAGACCCGAATCATAATCAAGTCCATTGAATTTCTGATCAATCAACAGCCGTGAGTCATGCAGTTTGTCCTAACATGTGTCTTGCAGCAGCAGGCGTTGTTTGTTTGCTGGACACTCGTGTGAAGTTCCAGCAACATTTTGCCTGACTATTGAGCCAAAATATTGAGTTTGCCTGTTCTACGAGCTGCCGTAACATCCACAAACCATATTGCTAAGTGTGGGTCAGTGTAGAACAGCACAAATTTTTTTCCCCACAGTGGAGGAGGCGGGTTAAACGTCACTATGTGCAGCGAGTCACGCAGTCAGTCAGTCATGCAACATTTCAATTGTGAGTGACATTACTTCAGTTGTGCTGGCCCGATTCTCACCAAATGTATATATATGCATTACGCATCATGACCCCAAGAAGCCTATTGTCTTTTGGGTCAAAAGGTCAAATGTCAAGGTCACGGGATCAGACTTAGTAAAAATCTTGTGAACGCAATCACTTCTTTCCTAATTGCCAGATTGGTAACAAACTTGGTATGTGTGTTCGACATGGTGACCCCAAGAAGCCCATTGATTTTTGGGGTCTAAGGGTCAAAAGCCTTCTGTAGAAAAGAGTCACTTGCCAATGGTAATCTTATCAACATTTGCCCAGGGCACTGTGGGTTAGTGCAGACTATGCTCGTGTTACTATCAACACTTTGGAAGCATCTTTGCTTTCTTTTTGCTTTGTCTCTCTGAAGACTTTTTGTATTTTCAGCCTTAAACATCTGCACTGTAATTTATTTTAGCCTCAGCTGTGCTATTTGGAGCTCCACTGGCAGTGCTTTTCTCTTTTAATCAGCAGATTGTCGGTTCAAACCCTCCACGTTCTCATCAAGCCTCCTCTGAAGCACTCCGACTTCTTAAAGTGTGAAGACACGACCGAAGAACAGCCTTATTATTTTACAGTGTAAGAGTGAGGCAGATCACAAGATTAAGGTGTTGACACTTTCAGGAGTGTTATTTTAACACTCACTCAGGGTTTATATGCGAGCTCTGACAGGGTTAAATGAACAGGCTGTGCAGTATTGCACTCGTTTTCAGGTCGGCACTGCTGCACATGCTGGTTTGTCAAAAGTGACATTTGAAGAAAGTTGCATGTACGTGCACCTTCTTCGTTGCCACTGGGGGCAGCGTTACATGCCAACATGATAAAGTGTAGTAGAAGAAGCCTGGAGTGGACATGATTTTCACAGTAGTTATCTCGCCGGGAAAAATCATTTATCAACTTTTTGTTTTGTGTTTTTTTGTCGTCACTTTGGTCAAGATCCTCCATTTGCCCCATTAATTTGTTATGGATCAAACAATTCAAGCACAATTCCAGCAGTCAATTCAACCAAATAATTTTCTTAGCAATATCGCACTGTTAACAGTTCCCGGAGAAACACATCTACACTTTTTAAAGCGTCTGTGCCATTTAATCACACCCATAATTCTCTGCACCTTGGATGTGTACCAAATATCACTCAGCGCAACATTCATTCTGGAGCTAATTACCATATTTCCCAGAGTATAACTTATGCACGTCTCACCAGAGTATGTAGCTGTTTGTTTTGTTTTTTTTTTTCTTTTTTTCCAGATTGTGAAACTCAATTTTAACGCGGAGTTTCCTGGAGAGTGAGTTTAACAACGGACAGGAGCTCAGTGTGGCACATATGGACAACACGGTGCACAGACAAATACTCATAGTACAACTG
>CABFOU010304446.1:0-10077 GCA_900660325.1 Opsanus beta
TGTATGAATTGCACGAATGGAAAAAACATTCATTATTTGTTTTATATGACACCTAAATAGATGAATGTAATTGGATATTTTACTTGAAACTGGACAGGTGTTTCTTTGTGGAGCACGAAGCAGACAGCAGCAGAGCACAGAGCCATCTGTGAGTCCATCTAGCAGTTCACAATTATATGCAACTTGCAGACATACTGCTAAACTTAGCTAAGTGCCTGTGTTGAACCTACAACTGAAACATCTTCACCAGCAAGACCATGCTGGCGGACCAGCATTACATGCAGGTAGACAAGCACAACTATGCTGCTCCACCAGTTAAACCAGCACCGGCATGATTTCAAGTGCTGGTCTATGCAGGTTTTTGCAGCAAGGATCAGATTCAGTTTGCTTTTCTGTTATCTTAATGGGCGGTACAGTGGTAAGTACTCTTGCATCACATCAAAACCAAATTCCTTTTTGTTTGTAGATTGTAGATTGTATTTTGTATTTTATGCATGCCTGGGTTTTCCTCAGGCACTCTGGTTTCACCCAAACATCAAAAATACATGTTTCTACTCTTGGTTAGTGGCAAGAATGGCACATTAAAAACTGTAAAAACATTCACCCAGTTGAAAATGACAGGCACGGAGGCTGGTGTGGTGTGAAGGTGTCATAACCATAAGGAACAAGTACATAATTGAGCACACACTCCTGAATAACACAAATTATAGATTTATGTTACAATAGAGGGAAGAGAAGTAAACTATTATTCATCAACTGCTACCGTTTGTGGATACATGAGTTTTTCTTCACGCAGTCTACATTCTATGTAACCCTGGATGTCATCACTTGTGAAGTGCCTTGAGACACCTCTGAAGAAGAAGAAGAAGAAGAAGGGCCTTTATTGTCATTGTACGTACATACAACAAAATTTGTCCTCTGCATTTAACCCATTATAATTACAGTTAGACACAATCCAACCACTAGGAGCAGTGGGTAGCCACAGTTCAGCACCTGGGGACCATCTCCAGACATAGAGATGCTGCCTTGGTCAGGGGCAGAGAAAAGAGCAGATCCTAAGCATGTTTTTGATTGTGGGAGGAAACCGGAGTGCCTGGAGGAAACCTACACAGACACAGGGAGAACATGCAAACTCCACACAGATAGGACAAGGCAGGAAGAGATCCCATGATCTTCTTGCTGGAAGGCAACAGTGCTAACCACTAAGCCACCGTACTGTGATCTGGCACTCTATAAATAAACTGAATTGAGCTGAATCACTTCTTCACCATCACAAGATCTATGCATTTCCAACAAACATTCATAAACCCATTTTATGTCTACAGAATAGTCACTATACATGTACAGAGTTGGCATAAGTTTTAAAGATGAGGCTAAAGGTTAACCCAGAAAATGTGACTGTTTTTTCTGCCCACTAGATGGGGGTAGAATACAGACTACAGAGGTCTACATTATAGAGTATATCACATACCATCCAAGTTCTCTGAACAGACCTAGTTGGAGGTTTCGGTGAACATATTTTTCTTTATTGTAACGTTTGCTGAGCTCTTGATTGACAAGTCATGTGTTCCTCATTAGGTTGTGGTACTGAAACAGGGCTGATAGACCTGGTCAGTATGGCCTTGGCTTTCTTTCTGACAGCACTGTTAGGGCCTTCGCCAAAAACCATGTGATAAATCCTGATCATTGCAGTGGATCTCTAATTAGTTACTAAATAGTGGCCTTTAAAATCTCAGCCAGGTTTCAGCTCAGTTATATTTTACAAATTGTTGCACAATGAAGGTCAGCAATGTTCTTGTCTGGAGGAAAGAAGTATGAATGCAATACTGCAAAGAACGCAAATGGTCATAACAACAAAGTGGGATGTCAGACTTGATCAATGCTAACAGCATCTCTATGAGTCAGCCGGTCCTTATGTCAGTACCACTCCACCCTTTTTGGTGTGAGAAAGACAAAGAGATAAATAGCTGAAGGACATGTAAATTCTATAAAATGTATTCTTAATCTCATAATTTTCTCTTAAATTTAGTGCAGATTATTGTCTTGAACACCGATTTTAAAAATTAAGTCATCACTGTTGACGTGAACAAATACTTTTTCAACCTTTCATTATGAAAGAAGTAACACTTTTGATGACTTTTGATTTTGGAGAGATGAATAACAATTTTCTTCTCATCTCTGTATGAAAATCAGCCTTTACATCAGGTGCCGGACCCACTATACAACTGATCGAAGCAGATGTGGAGAAGGTACAATATTCCCACACAACGTTGCAGTCACCACCCTCTGACCTGACATTGTTCTCTGCTCAGACAAGTCAAAGGCTGTTATGTTGGTGGAGCTAACTGTACCCTGGGAAACCAATATGGCATGGGCATATGAGAAAAAGATCAGGGTGAGGTTTGACAATGGAAATGTACGGTGTACCCTGTGGAGGTAGGATGTTGAGCCTTTGTTCTGTGCTCATTGTTTCTCTCTGAGATTGGGGTGCCCTCTCGGCTCAAGAGGACCACAGTAACCAAACTGCTTAATCAGCAAGTCAGCATGGATATAGAAGAGTGTTAGTAACAGCTAATGCTGTTGCCCACTAGGTGGCTGGAGCTAGTGCTGCTGGGGCTACACATAGCATTATCTCCTACTGGAATAGGTCCCAAAAAGAGGTGCGGGCTCCAGCTAAGGACATTGGGTGATAAGCAAGAGACTCCCTGCAAAAGAAGAGGTACAGGTGACCTTTGGACTGGGCTAGACCTTCTTCCTGTGAGGTAAGAGTGCCATCACCTTGCCACTATGCCAGCATAATACATCAAATTGTAACATGGTGTAATTCACAATTAATTACATTGACAATTGATTTTTGCCCTGTGACCCTAACATTCAGGTTAATTTATGGCCTTTCAGTGGAAAGAATTTGGGTGCCTCTGATTTACATTGATTTAATCTGATATTTTCATTTAAGTGTTTTTTTTTTTCCTTTAAATCCACCACCATTAAAATTTTTTCAAAACAAACTGGAATCTTCTCCAGAAGCTCATTATTGTCTTTTTTCCTGAAACTGACACAATATGGATATCACAGTCAACAAACACAGGAGTCCTGTGGGCCGAGATACTTTGACCCCCAAATCTTATAAGTCCTAAACATGTCTTCAATTTTTAGGAGTGTCTCTGAAATCAGCCTGGGAGGAGATATTACATTTATCCTTCAGCTCTTAAGAGGAAATACACAACGTGAATCTGCAGATTCAAGTAAATTCTGATTGGATTATTGACTCTTGTAAAAGGCTTGATTGCTCAGCGTGAAAACATACGGCATTAGAAAAATCCCATTTTACAATCAGTGCTGATTGTTGTCATGTGACAGAATTCCCAAACAGATTTCCACAGTGAGTTATCAAAGACCACAAAATATAATACATGTGATGATTATGTGAACCTCTTTAATTTGCTGTATGCCTCTTGTGCCCGGAACTTTTTTCAGACTGCAATAAACAAATACAACATTTTGCTGTGAAGACTATGTCACTAACATATGTCAGTAATTCAAAGCAGCTTTTGAATGCATCCATGGGAAACAGAGCATCGCTGTTGGTTTGACATTTAATTAATCTTTTGTACAGGGGGCAGTGGATGAAGATCTTTGTCTTATTCCATTCAGTAAAAGGCTTTGTTAAGATTTTATTACAGCAGTAAATCATCTCTTTGCGTCTATACTTTCCCTGGAATTGCGAGATCTGTTTTCAAGTTGCTTTTAATTAGATCCAAATGGAGTGGTTGGGGGGGGGAATAAGAACAAAACAGATTGCGAATGTGTGTACATTTATTTATTAGTGCTGAAAAAAAAATGCATTTATTTCACTTGTACATCGATGTGAAACATGCACAATATATTGTGTTGTACTAATGTCGCATTTGAAGATTACTCTTTAAACAACACAAAGCTGTTGTGTCTGCTGCTTGTTTTCAGAAATAACAAAGTTTTCTTGGGCCTGTAAAGCCGATTTGAATTTATATGAATTTTCTTTTAGTTCTTATTAATATTGCATGTAGCAGAAATAAATAACAAAAACCAGGCAAAGTTTTTGCTAAAGTGCACCACCCGCTATGTCGTAAGATGTTCCCCCAAGGACATTTTTGGACTGGCTGTATCATTTTGATTTTGGTGTGAAATCATTCCCAACATACAAAACCATTTCTTTTCTACATTATGTCACCATGAGTTCAAAGATAGCTATTTATCTTTGATTCTTTATGTTTGTTATGTCTAAAAGAGAAACTTAAGCTGGTTGAGTAATTCAAGCCAAAGATTTGTTCTGTAGCCTTAGCGGTGACTGAGCTATAGCAAAGAGCGTTTTTATTTGCGTCAAGGATCAAAACAGACATTTCCAGACATTTTCATGGAAAATCTTCAAATGAACCCAAAACAAATTTGGGCTCATGGAGTATTTAAAACCTAATATTTGTCCTCGAGGGTCACTGATTACTGAGAGTTGAGTAATGGACGATATTTTTTTTTTTTTTTCTTGTGATTACCATGGTAACATTTCAGTTTCTGAGAAACTGTTCCATTAGAGTTGCTAGAAACATACACTACCAGTCAAAACGTCACACATACTTTGGTCACACTTTGAATTGAATAAGGTAATTTAACTGGCTACGAAATGGCTACCAGCTTCTGAGATGGAACATAATGTGTATTGAAGCATGCATGAACAAGTGGACAGGTGCAATATACTGTACTCGTTTGATTTTTGTAGACTGCCTGCATTTTGTACAGTATTTTCTGTCTTCCTCACAGGCTTGCATCTGGAGTATATGAGAAGGCGTATACACAAGCAGTGGTGGCCTCATTGGCTGCCACAACAAGGCTTTGAAAATGAAAGAAGGTAATGGATTTCTTCAAAACCACATGTTGAGAATGACAGAGAGAGAGGGAAGAAGTGTCTCCTTCAGTGATATTTATACAAAATTCTTCCTGCAGGGTTGTGTGGACTTGTGACCATGTTACAGTATTTGAGTTATAGACTCTTAATGCTGTTAAACAACCAGAAAATTTTATTTTATTTAGCTGATTTAGTACATCTCACTGTCTGTCTGTCTCTCTCTCTCTCTCTGATGGAGCCCATTCTATGTGTACCCTGCTCAACCACCTCCCTTGCTCACGTTTTTTCTTTTGCAGCTAAATTCATACAAAATGCTTTCTGCAAGGTTGTGTGGAGGTATGATTGTGTGATCTGAGTTTTCAAAGGCAACTGCTGTGAAACCATGAGAAAGTAATGGCTTACTTCTCTGATTTAGTGTGTTTCTATGCAGAAATGGTCTGTCTGTCTCACTCAGTAGCAACCGCACCTGCTCCTAATCCATCATCAATCCAGCATGTAGCCAACACATTTTGGTGATTACTTTTATCTGGTACATCAAAGTTCAACAGATGTGAAAGGGGTTGTCCTTATTATATGCAGCTTTAACTGGATGAAATACAAGATGAGAGCATTTTTTGTTTGTGAGTTATCATGTTAAAAATGTGAGACTGGCCTGAAGGCCTTGTGTCCAATACTGCAGAAATGTGTATTGTGAGTGGGTAATATTTTCAAGTCTCCGTGCCATAATAACAACAATGTAACAAGGAAACTTCAAACGGCATTGAAATAATCACTGTGGAGACTAGTTTCCAGGTTTTTATTGAGGAGACTGCAGTCAGAGAAAAATTTGTGTGTAAGTGTGTATTTGTGTATAAGTCATGATTTTATTGGTTTGGAAAAGGTGTGGAAGGGTGGGTGAAAAGAACATGAAGGCTACAGTGGTATAGTAAGAACGTGACCTAGATCTTCAAGGGAAGCATCCTCGCTTCCAATTTGGTAAACTTGTTATTTCTTTGAAAACTTATTGGGAGTACAGTGTTGTGGATATTTTGGGCCCTATGACCTTCAAAATTAGGTCAAGGTCAGTCATCACTGAAGCTGGCCTAGACCTTGAAGGGATGCATGTTTGCTGCAAATTTGATGAACCTGTCCGAAATCATTAGGAAGTTATTGAAAGTAAAGTGTTCATCACACACAGACACTAGTTTTGGCTCCGTGACCTTCAATATTTGGTCTCATCATTGAACCTCAAGGGATGCATCCCTCCTGCAAATTTGGTAAATTTGTCTCAAATGTATGATCAGTTATAGGGAAAACAGTGTTTCGAATGGAAGGACGGACAGCATTTCTATGCCCCTCTGTCAGGGTGATGGGGGACAACAAACTGAAGTTGATGGACTCATTTATCTATCTTTTCACCCAGCACATTATTGGGATGGAGTTCCCGACCCCAGACACTATCTATACTGGCCGGTTGAAGAAGAAAGCCATCAGAATTTTCAGAGGCACACCCCTGCTATTCTTTGTTTCGACCACTGCCATGGGGCAAACACTTCAAGACATTAAATTCCAGAACCAACAGACTGAGGAACAGCTTTTTGATTTTCTGTAGATTGAGAGAAGCCTTCAGTAATTTCATAGGGCATCTGTGTAATGTGGTGGCACAGTGGATTAGTGTGCACTGTTGCTTCCCCTCAAGAAGGTCCTAGGATCGCTTCCTGCCTGGTCCTTTTTGTGTGGAGTTTGCATGTCCTTCCTGTGTTTACGTGGATTCTCTCCGGGTGCTCTGGCTTCTTCCAAAAACATGCAGATTAGATGAATTGAAAACTTTAAGTTGACGATAGGTGTGAGTGAATCTTTGTCTGTCTATATGTGGCCCTGCAATGGACTGGCAGCCCATCCAGGGTGTACTTCACCTCTTGCCCAATAACTGCTGGGATAGGCTCTACCTCCACCCTTAACTGGAATAAGTGTGTTTAGAAAATGAATGAATGAACATGTATAATAACAATAAAGATATTTCTGATTGACAATTTTCCTGCATTTGTGTAGTATCAGTGTGCCACAAAGTCGAGCAGCTTTTAATGGTTCAGTGAAGTTTTCATTGACACTCAGTAGCAGTCGAGGCTTGAATGTATAGACCATTTGGTTTGCAAATAACCTGCTCTACAGGCTGAGCTATAGCCACCCCTTTTGTGAGAAACTCTTTCAAATACATTACCCAGAATCTGACATGCAGATGCTTGACTTCACTCAGATATAACGAAATGACTTGAGTCTGTGCAGATTATTCACACTGTAACGCCTGAATAAAGGTAATCAAAAACTACACAAACTAAATCCAACATCAAAGCCATGACATCCAAGAGGCAGCTGCCAACATCTTCATTATGTTCAACATGTTTTTGCATTACCTAATGCTGAGTTTTGAAATCTGCCAAACTCACAATCCTAATGTCCAGTTTTGTGGATTTCATTTTGGTTTTTGGCAGTCCACCAATTTCACTGGGAGGAAAAGCATCCAGGTTTGTTGTGTTGTGCACATCCCACTGTCAGAGTAAGTTATTGTACAAGGAAGCTTGTAAGACTGTCTTTTTTTCTCTCCCAGTCTTTCTTCTTCCTTCACAGGGTAAATAAATGGATTCTGTCATCCTGTTAATACTACCCCCTCACGGTACGGTCGCAGAGGGAGGAAGTGACCACATATGGACCTTGTTACCATCCCACAGGCTGGATGTGTGCAGTGTCACAGGGTGTGTGTGTGATAGTGCATGTGTGTTTTAGCAAAGGACAAATGTCCGTTGTTCTGGTGCACAACTTCTACCAGCCTTCTGAGGTCAGACCTCTGATCTACTCACTACTTTAAGTAGCGTATACTGAACTGAAGTGATGCTCAAAGTTTATTTTTTTCATTTTATACACAATTATATGAACTTAAACACTCAAATTCACAGCAACATAGGTTTAAACACCAGCCTCTGGGAACAGTTGTCTTGCATTGACGATGACCTTCTTAAAAGACCTAATGAACAGACTTGTGAATCTAAACATGAACATTCTCATGACTTCAGCAACAACGAAAAGAAAAAAGAAGAAGCAGAAGAAGAAGAAAAAAGGAACATTTTTCAAAGCGAGGAAACTAACATCTCTCTCTGAGTGTTTGGGTTGAGCACAAACTATTTCCTGAGCTCTCTGTAAATGATAAGTGATTATTTTCACTGGTTATCATGAGTAGAAACTTTTAAGAGAGTGAATAATGTGTCTGCATGAAGCACTGTTTATTTCACACTGTCAAGCAACACTTCCACACATAACAAATGTCAGCGTGGCCTGGATTTAATGTGCTTTTATGGTATATCCGGGAGATCATGACTTGATGAAATAAATGTTACAGACATTTTTTTTTTCTTATCAGTAATGTTGAAAATAATTAATTTTAGGCTAGAAATGCAAACTACAAACTGTTTTCAAACCTAAAGCAAAGATTCAGGATTTGGTAAAGCAATATAGAGTTCCAGCCCAGTCTCACTGTGTTAGATCATGATACCATCACGAAATGTAGTAGATTTTCATGATGGGGCAGTCTAACCCTAACCCTAACACCCTAGGGTGGGTCCGCAAAACAGCCCAGTCTCACGGCAGTTCGTCATCTATTAGATTGTGATGCCATCACAAAAATCTACAACATTTCGTGAGGGTATCACAAACTAATCGATTAGATCACTTTATGTAATACCATCACGAACTGCCGTGAGACTGTGTTGAGACTTCCTGGACTTGGCCACATGAAGCATATCTGTATGTGGTGAAAGTGTCAAACCTACAGTCAGATCCATAAGTATTTGGACAGGGACACAATTTTTGTAATTTCACTACCACGTAGAGCAGGTAGCTCAGTGGAAAAGGATCTAGCCTGCCAGTATATGGACCTAGGCTTGAATCCCGCTCATGCTACCTGTGTCCTTGGATAAGATACATTATCTACATTGTCTCAGTCTACCCATCTCTAAATGGTAATGATTTTGGTTGGGGAAGTAACGTGTCTGGCTGGCATACCCTCCAGGGGGAGTCAATGAATCTTGTTTGCTTCATGCTACGGAATCCTATGATAAGCACCAGCAGGCTCCAGGACCAATAAAGGACACAATACAGTGGAGTTAAAATAAATCAATGTTTTCTTTCCAATTTAATTCAAGGGGTTTACCAAAAATACTGCATTAACCATTTAGGAATTGTAGCCATGAATATGCATACTCTCTCAATTTCACAGGCCAGAATTTGACAAAATAAATATGAGGATTATACATATATATATATATATATATATGTATATATATATATAATCATCACTTTTACAACTATTTTTTCTTCAGACAAGTCAAGGGATGGATACACAAAAATTTACAAGTCAGCAAATATATTTTGGATTTCACTGACATCACTCATTATTAAGAAATCAAACAGTATGGTACTGTATGGTAAATCTGTCTGTAGTAGGCAATTCTCAAAAGCTGAGTGACAATGCAAGAAGGACAGTAGTGAAGGAAGCCACCAAGGCACTCACACAACTATTGTTCAACTTTTGTCTATTGCATCATCAATTACACAGCTTCATGGTGGAGTGGAGCAGTGAAAGATTTTCCAAAAACAACATGTGAAATTTAACATACTGTTTGCCAGATGGCATACAGGAGACTCAAACCTAGATTTGATCGGTTTTCTGGTCTTAAAATCCACTGCTGGACTCCACTATGAAGATGTGACTCGTGATGCAACATGCAAGTGTACCATTCTCAGTTTCTCCAGTCTCATCCACAGATACTTTTAACTTTTCAGAGTTGTCTGGGTGCCTTGCTGTCTTCCCTGACAAGTCTCCTTGCACAGTCACTGAAGTTTTAATAATGACAGAGTTTATCAATCATGGGTTTGACAGTGGGGGTTGCAACCAATTTTTTTTCTACAAAATTATTCACAAAGCATGGTTTTATCATATATAACTTCTTGATACTACAGAACGATCTCCATTTGTTATAACACCAACACAGAATTTCTGGTGGATTCCAACCAAATCTGTACACACAGCTATGAAGGACCTCTCAATGGCTAACAAATAGTACCAGGAAAATGAAATCAGGTGAATAATAGTGCCAGAAACAAGGCCCTATTCTTGGGTCTTTTTTCTCTGTTCCTGGGTCTCAACCCTATGGTCTGATGGCCCT
>CABFOU010304453.1:0-11677 GCA_900660325.1 Opsanus beta
TTTTTCTTACCAAAATTTAAGTAACTTTAACTTTTGACCCCTGTACAAACTGAAATTGACCTTTGTCACCGTTTTTGCTGTTTTTACCCCATAACTCCAGAACATTCAGTCACAGATAGTCCAAACTATACCTTTTTGGAATCTTTATGATCAGACAAATAATGTGGTATAACTTTAAATATGAGTGGAACATTTTTAAATTTTGACCCCTGTGTAATTCTTCATTGGCCCCGACAAGGCAAACCACACCAAATCCAAGAGGGCTCCCCTTCTAAAATCTTAAAGTAACCTCTTAGAACCCCTGTGCCAAATTTCATGCTTTTATCACAAAATGCCCAATTATTTTGCTGTGCCGCCCCACTATATCAGTCGGGTTCTAATAAAAAACCATAGCTGCATCTCATGGACACTAGCAAAAATAGCTGTGTTGCACATTTCTTTGTGTTGTGTGTTGCAGAGTGCCATGCAGCATGCCACGTGCAACACAGTGTGCATTGTGCAACGTAATATGCAATGTGCAATGTAGTATGCAGTGTGCAATACGGCATCCAACACAGCATGCAATGTGCAAGGCATAACATGCAATGTGGAAGACAATGTGCAACGTGCAATGCAACAACACATGAAATGCAACTGTTTCTGCTAGTGTGCAGCTGACACAGTTGTAGTTTTTATGTCCTGCGGCCGCATCCTTTAAATCACAAGTTGACTTGCACTCATGTGGGCATGTTTGTCTAAAGCCAGGGTGCATGGCTATAGATATTAGGGGGCGTGGCTAAATGAAAAGACAAGCGTATATATATTTACTGTAAATTCTCAGGTGGAGGTGATCTGGAATATATTTTGGAATTGAGATCCAGAAGACCGTTTGGCACATAGCAACATTTATCTCAAGATGTTGATGGAATTTGGTGAGTAGATGGATAATGTCCTTGAAAACGAGGGATTTTATTTTGAGATTGATCCGGAGCGTATTTTCCAGAGTGCCTTCTAGTTACCTTCAAGAAAGAAAAAAAAAAAAAGCAAAACAAAAACAAATATTTTAACTCACAGGAGTCATAGGTTGCAGACTTTGCTCGCTGGTAACCGTTAAACACTCAGCCTTCTGTTGAACCCGCCTCCCTTTACTCTTTTCTTTTTATATTCTCTCACCGCCCTTATTTCCTTCTACCCGCCACTGTTTTCCCCCGTAGTTCAATCTTTATCGCTCTCTTTCACCTTGATCACCTTTGTCCTTTCTCCGTCCTTTAGCTCCCCCTGTCCTTACTGGCCACGCCCACTCCCGGGGTCGACTGAGGACGCTTCTGGCCTGTGCAGCCTCACGCTAACAGATATCTAAGCAGATTTGATGCTTGCTCTGGAAAAGCCATGCCAGCCCACATAATCAAATTTCACTCATTTTCTGGGACTTCATTCCACATACAAAATTTGAGATGAGCTATACCTTTGTCTCCCTGAGGACTGGATGATATTTAAATAATGACGGCAGTGTAATTTAATGTTGTTTTGTTAACATCCTTATCTGGAGTCCGTGCTTGAACTGCACTGCTGTCTATCATTTCATACCTCCTGCCTGTTATACTGGAATGTTTAGATATTAGTTTATAAAATTCTTTTCATTTCCCACAAGTGCCACAGTTGCAGTTGAAGTGGATGAATTTTGGGTAAGGAGATTAAATTCTTACACAAATTCTCTACTTCGACCTCTCTCAACCAGCAGAGCAGCGCAATCACATTTCTGACTTTTATCCCCATCAGAGCTTTGTGACATCATAAGACAAAATGCAAACCTGGCACATAACCTTTTTTTTTTTTTTAAATGAACTCGAAAGAAAAAAATTTTTAAGGTAGGATTTGTGTAGAGCAGGTAGCTCAGTAGGAGAAGGGATTAGGTGACCAACATGAAGGCCTGGGTTCCATTCCTGATCACTCTGTCTGTGTCCTTGAACAAAACGCCTAATCTGCATCGTCTTCGGCCAACCCAGCTGTAAATGAATTTAAGCCTTCACTGGGTTAGTAACCTGCGTCAGACTGGCATCCCATCCAGGGAGAGTCGTAAACTCTTACCCGCTTCCTGCTACGGCATGTGACGATAAGCACTGGCACCAATGGGCGATAGGCAGAAAAGGCCAGGGACATCATCTACTTCATTCACAAATACAATATGAGACATAACAAAATGTTAATGCCAGATTACACAAAATCCTGAAATACACTGAATTTCCAGAGTATACGTCACACCTTTTTTCTGTATCATCAGCTCTTTAATTTGGAATGTTTGTGCATTGTTCCAGTGTACTTTTTACTATTGCCGTTTATTCTTTTATTATTGGAGATTATTTTGTTTAGTGCTTTTCCTATGAAAGCCCTGTTTGAAAAGTTATAATAATAATAATAATAATAATAATAATAAACAACACATTATTTTTCAATGTATAAGTTGCACTGGCGTATATGTCGCAGGACCACCCAAACTAGTAGGAAAGCCCTGTGACTTATACTCTTGAAAATGTGATACTCAGAACTTAGAAATATATGGTATATGTGTTCTTAAACTAAAAAAAAATTATGAATTGATGCATCTTTTTAGCCCTGACATTCATTTCTAGGTGTATTTGAAGGAGCTTTGGGTACTGCTAGAATGACTTTGTGTCAAATGATTACTTAGGGAGACTCGAGTGAGATGGAGAGAAAGAAGTGGGACTTTTAATTTGGAAGGTCCATCAATATTTTTATGTTCCCTGTCCCATCCCTTTCTTCATCATGAATCGGTTGACGCCGTTACTGTTGCTAAGCAACAGGCTAGTCATAGTTAAACATACATACCTGCATCTGACTTTCCTATATAACACCAGAATTGGGTTTACCTGTGGGCGATGGACAAACAAAGAGAATCACAGTACAGTTTGAAAAATGTTTATCTGCCTGAATGTCTGTTTGTTCTTCTATCCAAGTGGGTGGAGGTTAAGGTAATTGGGGTCAAATGTCAGATTCGTAGCCCTTACTGTCTCCATACCCACGGTTACAAATTATAGTCATACTATAATATGAACAAAGTTTGTTGGTGTCTGTTTGTTCCCCCACTCAGCTCAGGTCCTTTGACTAGTTTCTGCCAAATGTGTGGATGAAGATCAACCCTACATTTGTCTTCGGCAAAGCTCAAAATGTAGATTTTTTTCCCCCCACTCTAACAGCATAAGGTGGGTTCTTGGAAATTGTCCAGGCAAGGTCAAATTTGCCAAAGGTCAGTCTTTGGGGTCAAGGTCATCAGGTGAAAAGGCAAAATTTAAGATTTTTACTTCGATTTGCACCAACTTTGGAACACATATGAGTGGAGGTTCCAGAATTGTCCAGTAAGGCTACAATTTGCCAAAGGTCAGTCATTGGGGCCAAGGTCATGTTTATCTGTCCATTTGCTGGTCTACGCTTGTCAGGTCCTTTTGCCGATTTCTACCAAACTTGGTAGGACAATGAAAACTGACCTACCGAACTTGGTTGGTCAATGAAAATTGACCTGCAAATTGCCCTTAAAGAATTCATTTTGTTCAAGATAAAAGGTCAAGGAGTGTGATTTTCAACCTGATTCGGACCAAATGTGGCGCACACGTAGGTGGATTCCATAATTGCTTTGGCACAGCCATTTGGGTGAAGGTGAAGTCAGACTGCCGTAGCCCTTACTGTCTTCAGGCCCATTGGTACGACTACCTAAATGCATAAATCTGCAGGAGTCTCGGGTATATGCGTTTGTAACTGAAGCAAATGCGCCATACATCTGGTCGGGCGGCGAATCGCGTTCCTCTAAAACTGAAGACACTGTTGCATCAGAGGGAGAAATGTGCTAAAAATACGGCACCATCAAAATGTAAGGCCCTCTTGGATTAATTGAAAATCCCCTTAACCGGATTAAATCATTGCGGAGCCTAACAGTGGTATAGCCGCGCTCGCACAGACTCATACACATGCATGAACACGCGTGAGCCCCCACACATAAGCTGATGTCGATATGATATAATTACTCATTGTGACAAGGCGGTGCCGCGGCGAGCGTGGTGAGTGTTGTAGTTAAAGGCTAAAAGCTGTGAAACTGTGAGGATTACAGTTGGAACAGACAAAAATAATTGGTTGCTTGGGGATGAAATTTAGCTGTAGATTTCATGGCTGCAGAATGCAGTTGTTTGGGGAGGAAGCAAACATGCAAAATAAAAAAATGATGTCAACTTAAAGGGCACCAATTAGGGTAAATACCAAAGGAAGCCTTGCATTTACTGTCATTTCTTGGCTTTGTTCTTCTGGCAGGATCTGTGCCAAAATTTAATGACATCTGCTGCAGAACAAGTCAATTTTTTTTTTTTTTGTGAATTTCTTTGAAAATCTGTTATTGTACCATGTGCCATCATGCAATAATAAAAAAAAAGAACAACTTTATCCTTGGTTTCTTCCTATTATGCAGATGAACATTAATCTAAGACTAATCTTTTCATCAAATTTTGTGAAAATCTGTTTGCTAATTTGGGATAATCCTTACAGCATTACCAAAAAAACCTTGATATATTTGCATATTAATGAGGATGAGGGACTGGGGTGATTTATTTTGAGACTATCATGACTCAATAACAGTACATGAGAGATATTTGATACCTATACCGTAGGTATCCACTGGGGAGTAGCTGCATTGATTTGATTTGAAAGTTGTTTGGTGCATATATTTGCTGACGATGAAGGATGAAGTGATTTATCTTGTTAACATGGCAACAATAGTGCATTGTAGACAACTGATACCTATACTGTAGGTATCCATTGGTAAGAAAGTGCAGTGATTAAATTTTAGAGTAGTTTAGTGCATTCATTTGCATATTAATGAGGATAAAGGATGCAGTGATTTGTCCAGTGAACATTATGACAGTAATACATGGCAGACACTTGACACCTATACTGTAGGTATCCACTGAGGAGGAGATATATTGATTAGATTTGAGTTGTTTGGTGCATATATTTACATATGAAGGAGGATGAAGGATGATTTGTGTTGAAAATATGATAATTATAACACATGGTGGCCGCTTGATACCTATACCATAGGTATCCATTGGTAAGTAGGTGCAGGGACTAGACTTTAGAGTTGTTTGTTGCATATATTTGCATGTTAATGAGGATGAGGTGAAGTGATTGCTTGAGAATGCTTTGTGATAGACACTTCAGAATGAGAATATGTTCTGGTGACACAAACGGAAGGAGAGAATCTATGCTAATTAGGGTGCCAATTTGTGCAAATCAATTCCACAGCCATAACTTAAGCATGCTTAATAGGAAACTTCAAGTTTCAGATGTATACGATGGCATACAGGAATATGCTAATTAGGGCGCCGATTTACAAACGCTATTTTTTTTTTTTTAATCAAATATATAGGCTGCCTAAAAAATAAAAATTTGCAGACTTTGGTAAATTATTTATTTAATGAAGAAGCAGGAGATGATGCACACTAAGGCCTTTAAAAAAAAAAAACCCCGCTTAGGATCACTGTAGTAATCAAAACATTCAGTTATATATTATTTGTAGCGGACTGTTTGCATGAGCCCGAAAATGGGGCTGCAGAATATCTTAAAAAAAAAAAAAAAAACAACACCCAAGACTGCACACAAGTTACTGATGTGTGTACGTGAGGGCTGCACGCTCCGTGCCGTGCCTGAAAGCATGAATCGGGGAGCAGCGGCGGCTGAGGGAGGATGTTTCTGACAGCATCCACATCATGCAGGCTGATGTCATTTCAGACAATTTGGCAGACGGGCAGGAAAGGTCCAGACTGTGGCTTTGCAGGGCAGCTTTCCAAATCGTGGTGCTTCTCCTGTCAGACTCCAGGATGTGTGTGTCTTATCGCCGCTGATACCTCTCCTCTCCTCGCTGCTGATGCTGATGCGGCTGATGGTTGTAGCAGCGGAGCTGGCTGATTAATTCAACAGAGTGGCTTTCCGCAGCTCGCTGCACACGCGTACAGCTGAGAGAGAGAGAGAGAGAGGGAGAGAGTGGAGGAGAGAAAACGATGGAGGAAGGCTATTAAGGAGGAGGGTCTTTGGGGGTGAGAGAGAGAGAGAGAGAGGAAAAAGGGAGAGTGTAGGGAAGAGTGAGTGTGTAAAGAGGAGGCGGAGGAGAGAGAGAGAGAGAGAGAGAGAGAGAGGGGCCTTGTAGCTGATGCTGATGCTGCTGATGCTGCAGCCGTTTGACTCTTCCCCACCCAGTGAGAGCAGGAGAGAAGGGAGGAGATCAGTGGAAGGAGAAGATGCTCCCGTGCTAGCCGACAGACACGGTAAATACTAACCCTTTATCACTGCTCCGTTTCCTCGCGAGTGCTGCTGCATCCCTCTGTCTCTGCATCACTGACTCAGCCGTGCTTATGTCTGATTTAGCTCTGTGCCGTCCTATATATAGTGCACAGGGGTTAGCATAGCCAAGCAACTGGAGGAGAAGCTGCCGGTGCGGCTGCAGGAAGAGACGCACCTGCACGGAGGTGGATAGATGAAGAAGTGCACATTTTGGCTCTTTGGGGACTTATGGAAGAGGACAAACATCCGTCCAGCCTCTGTTTCTTGAGCGGAGCAGTGCCACCTGTTTGGAGATGTGTGGGTGTGCAGAGGGGTGGGGCTGTGATGGGTGCATTTACTATGTCATGTGTGGACCCAACCCAATGCTGTGCCACATGCAGGCTGTTTTTTTTGGGGGGGTAAAGTGACATGTCCACCTGTGTGGACTGACACAGTGGGACAAACACACGACGCTTTGTCAAACAAAATGGGTTTTGTCTGTGCGCGGCGCGTGCAGATTGGATGTGTGTGTGTGTGTGTGTGTGTTTACTCTGTCGCCAGCCGCTGTGGTAACCTGAGTGTTTCCTGCTTCTTTCCTGCTGACGGGTTGCCAGGTGCTGGTGATGAATATTAACCCGCTGCTAGATGATTGACACCTCTTCCACACCGGATGCTCACACTGCATGTGTTAAACTGGTCTTGTTTAAACAGGATTACAATCTTGCAATTTGCGAAAAATACAACTAAATAAAATAGTCGTTCCAAAATACACAACAATTTTTTTGCTGTTTAAAGAAAAAAGAAAACCAGTAACTATTAGATAAATTTTTATTCTACAATAAATTAAATGTATTATCTTTTAATACGTTTAACATTGTTAAATGCATGGCTGGAATTACAAGGGGTGTGGCGGGGTCTGACTCCCCCCCAATTAACACTTGTTCTCCCAAAAACAAGAGCACAGGGGTTGAAAAACATTTACCGTATTTTCCGAAGTATAAGTCGCAGCTTTTTTAGAAAACTAGTCTGGGAGGTGATGCGACTTATATTCTGGCGTGACTTATGCACAAGAAAAAAAAAAACATCATGTGTTTCGGGAAGAGTTAGAGGATTTGGCCGAGGATAGGGAAGTGTGGGATGAGCTTCTACAACAATGCAAAAAAAATTACAAATTAAACAGCTGATTAATAAAAATCAAATTGACCCACATTTTTATGATAGTGTTTCCAACGCTGTGAGTCCGGAATCCATGTTCACCTTTGTCAAATAACATCCCATTATATTGACCATTGCACGTCTGTTTGTGCATCTTGCTTATTTTTTGGAATTTAAAAGTTCTTCAGTAACAGTACACGCTGTGGCGTGCACATGTGCTATACTGAGTTTCTGTCCATTGTTAAGCTCGCGTCCAGTGAAACACTGTTAGAAAGTCAGTTCCACATAAAGAAAAACTTATACCCCGGAAAATACAGCCTTCTTAACTGTAATTGTAAATATTAAACATTATTTCTCATATTTGCGTCTATAAGAAACTCGTAATATGATTTCAAGTAACCCCTAAAGAGGACCATACCATTTCTTAACTGTTATGTATTGTGGGGTGTGGCTTATGGCCTTCTTGGGAGTGGTCCTGCTTTTAGCTGCCAGGTTCTGTGAGAGCTTGTGGAAGAGTTTTTGTGTTAGAGTTGCATGACCTGTGGTCCGCAACAGTCTGTAAAATTCAGTTAATAAATGACATATTCGACCAGTGAGCTGAGTCTGGTGTCTGTGAGATCACAGGTCATTATAATATACAATTACGTATGTACGTACAGGTCAGGTCAGGCCGACTCGGGTCTGGAAGCATGTGCTCGTGCTGCATATTACTACATTATACTATATAGTTATATTATTACTATATTTACTATTATTACTATACTATGGAAGCATTTGGTAAACATAATTCAAATGAGATGCTTCCATACTATACCATGGAACCGCCCTGAATACTCGATGGTTATGTCTTCTCAATTGTTCAAGTGCAAAATAATACCTCCAAATCTGGATCGAATCTGATTATAACCCTTAAATATGGTTGAGGATACGTTAACATCCTCAAATACCCACAAATCAGTGTTTTGGGGAGGCAACGGTTTCGAGGTTAAAGCAATGGGTCTGTGACCAAAGGATCCTCTGTTCAATTCCCCATCAGACAGAAAATCACTCAGGTTCCTTGGGCAAGGACCTTAATCCCAAAGTCGCTCCCAGTGTGCAGTTGAGCACCTTAGCAGCATGCTGATGTGTAGGTGGGTTTCCATTACCCTCCAAATTGCGTAATTTCACTTACTCATCTTCAACCGCTTACTCCAATTCAGGGTCGCGGGGGGCTGGAGCCTATCCCAGCAGTCATAGGGCATAAGGCGGGGTACACCCTGGACAGGACGCCAGTCTGTCGCAGGGCCACATATAGAGAAACAAACACATTCGCACCCACACACACACACCTACGGACAACTTACAGTTTCCAATTCACCTAACCTGCATGTCTTTGGATGTGGGAGGAAGCCGGAGCACCCGGAGAAAACCCAGAACATACAAACTCCACACAGAAAGGTCACAGGTGGGAATCGATCCCATGACCTTCTTGCTGTGAAGCAACAGTGCTAACCACTAAGCCACCGTGCTGCCAAAATTGCATAATTTGAAGTAGCAAATTGAAAATACACTTAATTTATTATATGCATATTTTGAAAAGAACTCTCGAATGTCGCAAAAAGTTTTTTTTGCGCTTGCATGAGGTGGTTTTTCCAGGCGATTCGAAAAAGCCATATTCTGAACATTTGCGATGGAAACACTTTTTCCACTACACTGGTCTACAGCCAAGATGCTTCCAAAATAAATACAGTCAAATTTTACTAATTTTGGGCCACTGAGAACAAAAATGATGTTTGAAATTGTTGATTGGCTCTAGTTTTTAAGTTATGTTACTGCTATGCTACTAAGGGTTAATATATAACCTTTTTTTAAATTTTTAAAGTGTTACATAAAGAGAACAGGTGAAATATATAAACAATCAGAGAAACATGAAAAGACTTATGTTTATGACTAATCATGAAAACTCTACTATCGACACAATATAATTATGTAGACATAAAATGTAAAAACTTAAACAGTAGCCAATCAGCAGTTTTTATTGACATATTTGAATCCATAAGAATCCATAATAAACAGCACATTTTATTATTATTTTACTAAAAAAAAATTGTATAGTAGTGCTACTACAGGTCACACGACATACAGAAAGAGTGGGCAAAGTAAGCGACTGAGAGCTTGTTAAATGTTGTAAGATATGTCCTTATGGCATTATTGGATGGAAAAAACAATGAACTATAATTATGAATGAATTAAAAATGAATATTTAGCGAGATTTACCCTTCTCTCGCTGTTACTATTGGTATTATTGCGAGAGCCTCATTGCAGTAACGTTCTTTTTATGTTTGTGGTGAACCGTCAATGTCCTCTCAACACTGGTTTGTCTTCTCGTGGCTGAAGAGGCCGTTTGCAGATCTGCACCTCTGCCAGCAAACCCTGCAGATCCAGGACGGGCCACGATGCTGGGTCCGCTTGCCGCTGGTGTCAACTCTGCCTCTTCGGCTCTCTTTGATGCTTCCTTTCTGGCTCAGAGTGCTTGATACCCAGGGCGATGGTCTTGGCCCAGGTTGACTGGTCCGAGGCCAGCTCCTCAAGGTGCCTGGGGTCTAAGGTGTAGGGGAGCAAAACCTTCTTGATGTGGTCAGGATAGTGCTTTTTTTTTTTTAGTCCTCCATGTGGTCACTGGTCAACTTGCCAAACAGCACCATCTTCAGAAGCCAGTTTCGTGGCATTCAAATGGCGTTTCCAAGTCACCTCGGTTGTAGGAGGATGATGAATGCTTGAATGCTTGTCATGTCGGTGCGTACCAGAATTTTCATGTGCAGCACTCAGCTCTCCCAGGTTAGTCCCATGATGCACTGGAGACATCTGATGTGGAACATCTCCACCTGTTTGACACAGCGTTGGTCGAGGTTCCATGACTAGGCACCGTACAGGAGAGTGGAGCGACACACTGCATGGCACACTTTGGTCTCGGTGTTCAAATGCAGGTCATGGCTCTTGAGCACCCTCATTCCCAGTCGCCCAAAAGCAGCAGAAGCAGCGTTCAAGCAGTGGTTGATCTCCTCATCGATGATGCTAGAATATCTTCTTATCTTGTATTGGGGAGGAGGGAAGTTGCCTTCCATCAGTTAATACAAATGTTGTAATTTCACTATTGTTTTTGTTGACATTCTCAAAATATCGCTTAACTTTTGTGCAAATCTGTAATGGAAACCCAGCATGTGTGTGTGAATGTGAGGCGTCGTTGTAAAGCCCTTTGAGCATCTATAGCAGATGGGAATCAAAGTGCGGAAGAAATGCAGCCCATCATCATTTTATGTGTGTCAAGTTAAGCCTGGGAGCATGCGCTGCCTCTACCATACTACAGAACCACCTTGTGTCCTGGAGGGCAACTGTCATGGAAGACAACAGGTCCATACACATCCATCTGCAGCAGTCGAACATGGGCGTGGTTGTTGGAGTTCTCCAGGTGTTGGGAGTCTCAACACTGATGCACCTGCATGCTGGATGATGGACAGAGAAATGTGCCACATGGCCAAAATGTTGTAGATGAAGCGATACTCCTCATCCTCATCCGAAGGATCTGCTTGTTTGACACAAAATCATTCCAGCGGTACCCAAGAATCCTCAGAA
Source organism: Opsanus beta (assembly GCA_900660325.1). NCBI lineage: Eukaryota > Metazoa > Chordata > Actinopteri > Batrachoidiformes > Batrachoididae > Opsanus > Opsanus beta. Next base: position 11,065 of record CABFOU010304453.1, read on the forward strand.
GTGACCTAGTACCAAAGGCATCCAGTCGGTGACTTCAGCCACTAATTAGGCACGAGTGCTAAAAGTAAAATAATCAGCTCTTTTCCATTTAAAAGGAACAGACATAGAGACAGGACCTGAAAATCTGCACCTCAATTAACCCTTTAAATGGTAAATAGTTGAACCACAGAAACCTTTTATCTTCATGACCGTTTCATGGCAGAAAAGCGATTCCGCTCATGTTATGCAAAACAAGCACGTAAACGCATTTTTTACAAATTTCTTCAATTTTCACAAGACTGCTGGTTACTTTAAATTCTGTTGGATGTTGCGCTCGGTTCAAAAGACGTCCTCATGCGTATGTTTGCATATGTGACTGCGTGGGTGGGAAATAGAACAAAGGCAAAATATGAGCAGATATCATAATTTCTTACACATTTAGCTTTTTATCACATAAAAAATACAGCAGGTGAGAATAAATTTGCATCTGCTGCTGATTATTGCTCCTGCATTCTCCCGTATCTTCTGCATCTCATCGCCACACGACACATTTGGCCCGTCTGTGCCAGCTGACATTTGTTTAGACGCCAAGGGGTGAGGAGAAGGGGAGAAGGAGGGAGGAAGCAGAGATAGG
>CABFOU010304500.1:0-10544 GCA_900660325.1 Opsanus beta
CCCAAAGCGGTATGCTGCTAAACCAACTTAAACCCCCGCAGCTCTGCCCCCGCCGACCAACGCGCGCATGCGCAGAACGCCGCTCTATCAGCGCTCGCGTCACCGCTAAACCAACACTCGCTACTGTTAAACCAACTCTAATGCAACGCCGGCTTCAGCGGTGCACTGCTAAGGCAACACCAGTGTTTTCTATTTTTTTTTCCCATTTTGTGCGCAGTGACGAGCGTTGTCGAAATTCGGCCCCCTCTCCCTACCGTTCAAGGAACGCTCCAACACAGTTCGGGTGGTGTGACCGGGCCTTTATACACATTATTGTCTCAGAGTACACACGTTATATGTTTGCATTTGATATCGCGGATGTACATTAACGGCGCACTCACCTGACGCCAAATAAGGAGTGGTGTCCCTATCCCCTCCTCTGCCGTTCACGCATGATGGGGTCCAGGACACCCCAAGTTTGTCTTTTCAGCAGCCACAAATCAGACCACAATGTGTTGCACTACTTATAGGCTCTCCTTTGCTGCAAGAAGCAGAATATTATCGGAACATGCATAATGTGGTTGTTCTGTCAAATGTCAAAACCAGACATTGCATTTGTAATTACAAGTTCTCGCAAACCGCAGTACTGTCAGCGATTTGTGGCAATATAGCAGTGGCAGAGAAAATGGACATTGTACAATTTTTATAATTTTACATCTGTACACTATCACAGGGGAGTTGAAATGAAATAATCAAGATGTGCTTGTAGTTCAGACTTTCAGCTTTAATTCAGGGGCTTTCAGAAACATATGCTGAAAGTCAGCATTAGAACCACATCTTGAATGCTCAATTTCAACTCCATGGTGGTGGTGTACAGAGGTAAGATGTACCTGACTGTATTTTGGTCACTGTGGTGATAACCACTCTTTTGTCCTTGAAGAGTTCCAGTTTTTTTACAAACATCTGCTCCAGCTGCTTGGCGAGAAGATTTACGACTACCTCTATTGAAATATTAAAGGTGAATACCTACTTTTAGATGAAGGAAAATAACGAACCTCGAATGAATGTGTGTCCTAGAATGCTTCACGGTGAGCTTGCGTGTGTGTGTGTGTGTGTGTGTGTGTGTGTGTTTTTGCTCACACTTGTATGTGTATTTGGTCATCTCCACAGCAGGTTCCTTGCCATTAGCACACCACTGAACAAGGCAGCAATTCATTCAGCAGGTTTAACGGTCTGGTGTGTGTGTGTGTGTGTGTGTGTGTGTGTTGGTGTTACAAAGTGCAGCGTGTGTGTTGTTTTTAGAGAATTGTTTCCGTACGCTTGTCTTCACCATATGGACTAATGTGGAAAAAGGCCCCTTTAGGGGTCTGTGTGAATATATATATGTGTGTGTGTGTGTGTGTGTGTTTGTGAGAAAATATATTGGTGTGTGTGAATGTGTGTCCAGCGGCCTGCTCTGCCCAGACTGAAGCTGTAAAAACAAGAGCGACTATATCGGGGAGGTGATGTTTACACAGATTTCTCTTTCTTACTCTCTGTTTTGATCTTATTGGTTTTCTCCTCTGGCCTACAGTTTTTATTTATTTATTTGTTTAATTGTGAAAGCTATCATTGTGGTCTACAGTCTTCTTTTTTCTTCTTTCCGTTGTTGCCAAATTAGCCAACTAATCACTTTAAATTTTCCTCTCCTGATGGTTTTCTTTTCTCTTTTGTTTCTTCTTTGTGTGTTTTGTTTTTTTTTCCTGTTTATTTTATCTGATTGTTGTAGGCCACAGGGCGTGTTAATGAATTCTGGGGTTAACGAGCTCCTGCTAATGATAACTCACTGATTTTTCGCACACAACCACGTACAGACTCTCATATCTCCACAGATTGCATGCATGCACATGCACACTTCTTAAATCATTATTATACCCCGTACAAACAAAAGATTGGTGCAGTGTGCACAGGAGAACTCACTCTACCTGTCCATGAGTCTTGTAAGCGCAACTCCCCATAAACCGTAAACTGAAACTTCACACAGTGGCAGCAAACTATATGAAGATGCAAATATGATAAGATGGTAATCACAGAACCCAAGATGACAACTTCATGAGTCCACAAATCCAAAGAGTTTTGTGTTATAAAAAGAGAAAAAAAAAATGCACATTCTTTCAAGAGAGATGTGAAGTGTAAAGCAGAGAGTGTTTGGAATTTTTTCTTTGATTAATTCAGGTATTACTTTTCAGACCCTTGACTAATCATTAGGACTGTCATTGACAATTTTTCCAAATACTTTATGTTGATATATCGACATAACATGCAGTATTATGCAGCATAAAATGCGGTAGTTTTTGATGCATAAGTCACTTCAAAGGACAAATTGCAAGACCAGCCAAAAATGTTAAAAAAAAAAAAAAAACACGAGTTATAGTCAGGAAAATACGACATATGCAAGTTGGTTGATTAGCACCACATGGAACTACTGTCTTGTCGCTCAGTCGTAAGTCAACACTCATTTGCACTGAACAGCAACAGTTGTTTAACATATTGCACAAATATTTTTAAGTATTTTTAAAGCATGTGTTGAGTTTCATGAAAGATGCATGTATATTGCCTTAAGGTCATGTGAGCATGGAACAGTGGAGCAGCGAAGTATAACAGGTGTCTTGAGACATGAGTTAACTCCACAAAACTTTGTGCATTTTCTGAATTTGGGCTGCAGATGAAGGGAAAAGTCTTCTGGATGCACAGCTTTGAGATGCTAAATTCCACTAAGCTTTATTGATGACTAGAATCTGAATTGAGTCTCGACTCCGGTCTCTTGCTAGTTCTCCTGGTGTGAACTCGGCTTTAATCTCTCTTTCTCGCTCTTTCGCTCTCCGTGGTATCTTGATATTGTCTGTGTTCTGCAGTGACTTCCAAACATTTACATTTCTGCTTTCAAGTGCTGTTTATATATGGCTCTTATCTACTATCTAACACACACACACGCGCGCACGCACACACACACACACACAGAGACAGTGAATCAAACCTTTAGTCGTCCTGACAGCCACACTGTTGCTATGTCCATAATAGGACAGGAGGAGAGAGGAGAAAGGCAGGAAGAGAAAAGAGTGCCACAGAGGGGAGGGAGGTAGGTAATTTGCCACCAGAGTGTTTTGTGGGGAGGCGAGGCGTGGACGTTTGATGGCTTTAGGACACGGACTTTCTGTGATGCTTCTCCTGTAGTGAAATTTCTCGTTTCATCTCCCCCTTCAGATGGCAGGGTCAGCATCAGAGCTGGTGGTGGCTCACAGGTTTTCAGTGTCTTGCTCAAAGACACAGAAGGATGGGCTCTTCCAGTCACAGGGGAGATAAGTTGGCCTTCTAGGTGGTGGAAGCTGTACTTTTCATTCACAATCCAACTCTGCATGTTTGAATGCTGACCTATCTTGATAAACACTTGACAGTTTTCCACTGTGGGAAAAAAAAAAAAAGCACTTCTGGGACCCGTGGCTCCGTGATTTCGTCACTCTGTAGGCCAGGGTAGAAGTGGTCCTGCATACTCTGCATACAGATGTCGGCACATGAAAAGACCAGAACCGAAGCAGGAAATGGCTCAATTGGAAGTAGGCCAGTGCTGTTGGTGAAGCTGATCTTCGACCTTCATTTTTGTAAGGGATGACGTTGCAGGCATTAGTTTTCTAATAAAAGGACGGCCTTTTAACTGGTAAATGTGCATCTTCTTTGCAGCCAAGTTCCTTTCTGACTCTCTGACTGCTCAGTGCCGTTGTGAAGAGTGTTAAGGTGCAAGCAGGAAGTTACTGTACACATAATGCATGAGTGGAAACATTGATTGTTTTAGCATTGCATAGTAGAGATGTGCTATATATATCGCTTGACCGCTGTTGTCGAGATGTGCACATGTGCAGTTGTCACGTCACATTATGTGCACTGTCAAGTAAGACAAATTAAATTGAATCAAATGTGTCACCCAACTTTTTGCACAGTTTTTTTTTGTGCTAGTGAATGACATGCAGGCTCTGCATGTGATCTAGTATGTCAACAACTCCATAAAACTGACCTCAAAGGTATGATATTGTAATTTATTTAATTGAGTTTCCCGCGAGCAGAATTCTCCGATTTGAAGTTCCCACTTGTCAGCAGCAATGCATGTTTGGGACTTTTATTGTGAAAGGTTCGAATGGAAGGAGTGCATCTTTGCTTTGCTTTGTGGTTGATTGTGGAAGAAATACAACTGTCCTGAAAATGAGGGAGTAAGAGGAGAAAAACATCAAAATGATTGTAAAAGTAAAACTGTCAGTTGTGTGGAATTAGTGTGAGTACTTGATGTCCACATTCAGTCTCAAAGGTCAGTATCGGGCCCGATCAATGTTGTTTGATCAGCATCAGCTTTATAAAACACAAGTCTTGCCCTGATATGTCTGTGGTCCGTTTTGGAAACAGCACGCTGACGGACACATCTGGCTTTGATTTCAGTCTCATGGCCTCCATGTATACTTTTAATTGCCGCTTAAATGTGGCAATTGCTGTTGACATTTCCTGTTAGCATCAGGTTGTTTGGTGGCTTCAAACCATCCATTTTGTTATGTTGCTTTTCTCAGTTGGCTTCAGTCCTTGTAGTTTCTTACTCACAGTAGATCATTTTTTTATTCAGTCTTCTTCTACGAGTTTTTCTTCCTCTTCCTCTTCTGCAAAGCTACTTGCTGGTTGGTAACATTTTGCACATTACCATCACTAACTGGATAGTGCGTACTATACCTTCTCTTCCGTCTTACCACACATTTAACTAACATTACTGGCACCTAGTGGTCATAATCATCACAGCCAACATTTGTTGAAGTGAATACTACAATAGTGCTGCAGTAGGACCATATAAACCCTTTTAAAAATAGGGTTTATATGTCCTACTGGCATACACATTGGATTGACTTTAATGTGCTTGGTGTGTGGTGCAAGTGCAGTATTTTGGAAGATACAAGCATCAGATCGGCGCTTGGCATCGGCAGATGCTCTGTTAATTGACTCTGCTCAGGATACTTGACTGGGACGTTCTTCTTTGTATCACAGCACATTTTTGACAGAAAATGATAGAGCAATCATTGTCGACAACTAGAGTTGGTTCCAGGAGCACAAATCACAGATCCGAATGGGTATTCTCTGCGTCGAGAGCACGGTGGGACGAGCGTGGCTCTGTTGGGATAATTATGCGTTTTAATGTGTGCGAACAAGCCAGCATTAAAGTGGCGTAAAAGGGTCTCCTGGATCTTGCCTGTGATTGCATTTTTGCAGACCTGAGCCTTAGAGGTAATTTGATGCAAATTTTACTCTGTTCTGTTAAATAAGATTGCCTGATTTGTGCAGAAAAGGTAATTTTAGTCTTTTGAAACCATGGAATCAGATTGGGGTCAAAATGTGTTTGACAGCGGGTGCATCATGTCAGAAATGCTGTCTCGTTAAAGGCAAGAAAAATACAGATTTTTTTTGTCCCCAGGGACCAGTGGAGCATCACCTCATCGTCAGATGTGACCGCTTTCCAGTGCGCACCTTGTGACAAATGGCTAAAAATTGATGTGTTTGTGGTTATATTTATTTGACAGAGCTAAGCTGTTTTCTTTTATTGAGGTTTGTTGAATTTACTGCTTCAGAGGGAAACCACAAATGGCTGGTTGATGGCGGAAGGTCGGCCACGGACCAGGAGAGGGAGTGATGGGAGAGTCTGGATGTGAGAGGAAATGGCACATAGGTGGAAGGAATCTCATCGCTGCTTCTGTGTCACCCTGGCTTTTTGCCGTCTTTGTCTCTGATGTTTATATGTAGACACCTACACACGTTAATTGAACAGCTCCTTTCTCCTTATCGGCCTGAAGGTCAGAGTAGAAATTCAAACATGTGAGATGCGATGGTTATCACACTGTTTGACTCAGCGCTGCTTTTAAGGCAAAGAATTCACATCTTGCTCTCTTTCTATCGCTTTGTTTTCCCCCTTTGGCTTTATCTGTCTAAATATTTTCCACTCTCATTCCCAATTTTTCTATCTTTTGCATCTCTCTCTCTCTCTCTCTCTCTCTAAAAAGTTTAAGATTGTCTTTGCCAAAGCAAAACATCACCTTCACCATACTGCTGTAAAATGGGGCCAATGAATCTTTATTCTTTTGTTCACTGTAGTCAAAACTTAAGTTTATTTTGAATTCTAAGTTGATTAAAAAAAAGCAGTTCACCAGATTAAACAGGAATTTTTAACAACAGAACATTTTAACAATGATATTGTGCTGATCTTGGTAAATTTACATTTGCAATTAGGTCAACTGTAGGTGAGTAAGGTTTAAACCCGTGTATCGTGTTGATGTGTCACTTAGAATTTGGTGCTGTACAAATAAGTGGAGTTGAAAAGTTAATTGTGGCCCTGCCCTACAAGATTTGACTTGGGACAAAAACATTTTAATCGGTCCAGTGTTGACTCAACACAATCACCGTCACGCACTAAACACAGTAAAGTTCTTCACGTTGCCACTGAATAAGCAAAAACTGTCTATCGCAGAATTGTCTGGTCGCATGGAGAGGATCCTTCCCGAGGTAAATGTGTGCACGTTTGTCTGACTAAATTCGGTGGCTGCGGCCTCCACTGAGTCATTGCAAGACGATTGTTGATGAGGGGCTCCTGCCTGTCGTAAGCAGAAGAATGAGCCTGTAGTTGGCAACTGATTTGTAAGAAATCAATGGAGACCAGAGCTGCCAAATGGGCAGGAGGCTAAGGTAAATGGCTAACGGTATAATTAATCATTTTGTAAAGTTTCTTAATATTTAGTGTGGTAAACATGCATGCATTTACTTGAGTAGCAATGTGCTCCATGATACCAGACACTTCAAATGACATTTTCACTTATTCAGAGGTGACAAAAAGCAGGTTACTGAGTGTTTTTAGCTTGCCCCGTACAACTCCAGTACATTTACCCCATGACAGTGTTAGTGCTCTAAGTTAAAACTGGTCTGATAAAAATATTTTTGTTCCAAATGAAACTATAACCCCCCCAAATACAAACCCCCCCCCCAAAGAAATCTAAGGATAGAGCCCAGGTTAAAAAAATTTCTGCATTCCCCGTTAAGTTACAAAGGCTGTTGTGCCACTATGATTCAAAGACTTTTACAGTAGAACTTTTTATTGTGTGGCTGTTTGTGCTTTTATGTTAAAATACTGTTATTGTGAAGCACATTCAGGAAAACACATTATCAGTACTAGTTTTACATTTTCCACTTTACTACCATCATCAGCACAGACGGGCAGAAGTGTCCACAGCAGCTCTCTTCATTATTACCCGAGGACATCAAAATATGGCCATTGGGTATTGCGAAGGCTTTGCGTCCATCCGTCTGTCTGTCTGTCTGTGCTCAGCATAAGCGCAGTCCTATTACTGCCAGGGTCTTCAAATTCACAGGGAGCATTGTTAGGACACAGACCTTGGACAAGTTCAAAAATGGCTAACCTTGACCTATTTTAAGAGGTCCAAAGGTCACATTCTGTTTCCTATTTTTATACTAAGAATCATGCAAATCTGCCTTTTTTTTAAGGGGTGGGGGTGACAGCCAATCAGAGTAGAGAGGCACCGTGATATAACTGGCTGGACTCTCTCTGGCTGCTAATTCAACATGGCAGAATCCGCTCCGAAAACGCTGCGCTTCTGTGTAAATCTAACATGTTTCTCATATATTTTGTAAAAGCTAGCGAGAAAGAAACTCTTCTACAACTGAAAACGCTGTTTTTGTAACCTGATGACACCTCTGGAGTGATTTACAAGAGCGTGAGCGTGCACATGCGTCACACGCGGTCAAGGTAACTTCCGGTCTTTTCAAAAGCTCATGTATGCGCACACGCACGCCCTCCTGCAGATGCTGTCAAAAGGTACATGCTCATACGGCTGAAGGTATTTTAGCATTGTGTTATATTTTTACAGAATGTTCTATGAAAGGTTCAGGCCTGATGGGCTTATATAATAGCTGGGAAAACCCTCGAAACCTGAGGTTATTGAGAAATTTTGCCACAACATCTGCTTTTTAATTTCATAGGTTACTGAGAGGTACGTTGTTGGTGAACTTTGTTGTTTTTTTGTCAGTAGCCATGCTAACACTGCAGTGTTTGACAGTGCCCCATTGGAATCTGTAGAAGTATTTTTACCCCAAAGTAAAGGTTGTAGGACTAGCAGTTCCTGACATATACAGTAGCATAACATACACAAGCGCACGTGCAATGTTTAAACTTGTTCTGTACCTGCGTTGTGTGCAGGTCTAGTTATGAAATGAACATGAAATATTTCATGCACTGACAAAACCTTTTCTTTTCCTGTTCATCATTTCTTAACTGCATGTTCTGCTTCAGTGTGTGCTTATTATTTTATTTTACTGTCCATTGTCCTTCCTTCTTCTGTGCCCCACCCACAGTAACAGTATTTGTGAATTATTTTTGGAGATGATGTTTTTAGAAACATGCAGAATTTCAAGTCTGACAAGGTAAATGATAACTGCGCATTTTACCTCTGCGGTGATTTGAAGTGGTTTTAATCTTTAATCTATCTTTGATTTTAAAAACATATATTTTTTTCTGTGATTATATATTGCAATGTGAAAAAATACAGGAATTTTTATGCGTATAAATTGAATAGCTCTGTTGGTAAGTTCAAGAAGAATTAGGGTGATTTTGTGGAGGAATGCATCTACACTGAAAAAAAAATCTCTGCAAGCTAATCTTAATAAATTACCTGATTTTAGTCAACATCATCCTTATAACTGATGCTGATTTTGTTTTTGTGGACCATTTCTGTGTTTTTTTTCCTTCTTTTTCTTTCTCTCTGTCTCTGTGTGTGTGTGTTCATTTTCAACACAGTCAAAAGTTTCTTTCACAGTCAAACACAACAAAAAGAAAATATAAGGTTCTTCCATTCTGACCTTTCACAGCAAAAGTCCTAAATACAAATGCTGCTGACCAGTGGGAATTTGCATTTGCTCAGAGCATTTAGCGAAGCTACAACACCATAAAATAGGTAAAAGTAACTTTGGATTTGTATAGTTTTCTTGCAATGCTGAAAACTTCAGTCGGGCAGCTCTTGTGAGCAACCTCTCACAAACATCCTCATGGTGCAGTTCAAGGTTCCATCGATTAAGGAGCGTAATGGCCCTGTAGTTTGAGATCAGAGTCACTGTTTTACCTGAACTAGAGTGGCCAGGTAGTGTCATGCGTTTGTGGAGTTTGGTATGTATTCAGGGTTGTGGTCAGTTTGACTTGACTGACATATAACTGTGACGTAGTGCTGCAAGTAAAAATGTGCCTAACATCAAACCCCTTGATTCCCACACATATTTAACATTTTTGATATTTCGATTTGGTCCCGAGGTTACGATAGATTTCTGAACATGCAGAGGATACAGTCAGCTGTCAGAGGTGCTAAAAGCTGGAAAGATGGCAGTCTGAGCACACCAAAGATGCATCTTTTTCTTTTTCTTTTTTTTCTGTCATTCATCATCGGAGAAGGGGATCAGCGGAGGACTAGACGGAAGAATAAAATGAGATGAAAAGAAGAGAAAGACAGAGGGAAGGGCTGGGAATAAAATAAGAGATGAAAGGATTTAGGGTGTAGTAACAGCCAGATAGATTTAAGCACTCAACTATGTATGCACGCGCCCATGCTTGTGCTTGTGTGTGTGTGTGTGTGTATTTTTTGTGGGTGTACCAGCAGTTGGATGGGTGTGAGAACAAAAGCGCGCATACCTGTGTTCTCATTTCTGATTCACACCTGAATCTCTTGCAAATCTTTGACCTACTTAAAATATACTGACCTAGTTGAACATGCATGACTAATCCACACCACGCACTAAAAAGTGTTTGATAAGTTCAGATCTGACAGGTGAGATAAGGACATATCAAGCTTCATTTTATACATATGTATGTCCATGTGTGAACAAAATAACTCTACGGGTTTTGATCTGGTTTGGACCAGACCTGGTGAAATGATTAAGGGACGGCCTCAATCATTCAAGTCATTTCATTTTGAGAGAAAGTTTGTTAAAAGACAAGGACATAATTTGTACCCAATTCTGACATACATGGCAGCCATTTCCAAACTTAAGAGCTACTGACAGAGTCTATCAATCATCCATAAAAAATCTGGAAAGTGGTATTCAATGGATCTTTTTGGTGGATGTGTACGTATGACCAAGCAATGTTGCCCATGTGATGCACTGGCCGCTCTGCTCCCTTGTTACCATGGAAACGGAGGTGTGTTTTAGGGCCATCGGACCATAGGGTTGAGACCCAGGAACAGAGGAAAAAGACCCAATAATAGGGTCTTGTTTCTGGCACTATTATTCGCCTGATTTCATTTTCCTGGTACTATTTGTTAGCCATTGAGAGGTCCTTCATAGCTGTGTGTACAGATTTGGTTGAAATCCACCAGAAATGCTGTGTTGGTGTTATAACAAATGGAGATCGTTCTGTAGTATCAAGAAGAGTTATATATGATAAAACAATGCTTTGTTAACAATAATTTTGTGGAAAAAAAATTGGTTGCAACCCCCACTGTCAAACCCAT